>JAJPUD010008610.1:49710-86528 GCA_023553655.1 Myrmecobius fasciatus | reverse complement strand
CATTTGTTTTATTTGTACAGAAACTTTTTAACTTAATATAATCAAAATTATCCATCTGGTGTTCAATTAGGAGTTCCAGGTCTTCTTTGGACATACATTTATTCCATCTCCACAGGTCTGAGAGATAAACTATATTACGTTCCTCTAACTTGCTTTACAAAGTCCCTCTTTATATCTAGATCATGAACCCATTTAGATCTTATCTTGGTATGTGGTGTTAGGTATGGGTCAAGCCCTAATTTCTTCCACACTAGTTTCAAATTTTCCCAGTAGTTTTTGCCGAATAGTGAGTATTTATCCCAAAAGCTGGGGTCTTTGGGTTTATCAAACACTCGATTGTTAAGGTTATTGCATAGGTCGTCCTGATAACCTATTCTGTGCCACTAATCGACTGCTCTATTTCTTAGCCAGTACCAAACGGTTTTGATGACTGCTGCTTTATAATATAGTTTTAGATCTGGTACAGCGAGGCCACCTTCAGCTGCCTTTTTTTTTCATTAATCCCCTTGAAATCCTTTACCTTTTGTTCTTCCAAATGAACTTTGCTACTATTTTTTCTAGATCTGTAAAATAGTTTCTTGGGAGTTTGATTGGTATGGCACTAAATAAGTAGATTAGTTTGGGTAGTATTGTCATTTTTATTATGTTTTCTCTGCCTACCCATGAGCACTTAATATTTTTCCAATTGATTAGGTCTGGTTTTATTTGTGTGGAAAGTGTTTTGTAGTTTAGTTCGTATAGTTTCTGACTTTTCCTTGGCAGATAGATTCCCAAATATTTTATCCTATCATCTCCTATTTGGAATGGAATTTCTTTTTGTATCTCTTGCTGCTGAACTTTGTTGGTAATATATAAAAATGCTAATGATTTATGTGGATTAATTTTGAATCCTGCCACTTTGCCAAAGTTGTGAATTGTTTCTAGTAGTTTTTTAGTTGAGTCTCTAGGGTTCTCTAAGTATACCATTATGTCATCTGCAAAGAGTGATAATTTGGTTTCTTCATTACCTACTCTGATTCCTTTTATCTCTTTTTCTTCTCTTATTGCCAAAGCTAACATTTCTAATACAATATTAAATAGTAATGGTGACAGTGGGCAGCCTTGTTTAACTTCTGATCTTATTGGGAATGGTTCTAGTTTGTCTCCATTACATATGATGCTTGCTGATGGTTTTAAATAAATGCTACTGATCATTTTAAGGAAAAGCCCATTTATTCCTAAACTCTCTAGTGTTTTTAATAGGATTGGGTGTTGGATTTTATGAAATGCTTTTTCTGCATCTATGGAGATAATCATATGATTTTTGTTAATTTGGTTATTAATATAATTAATTATGCTGATAGTTTTCCTAATATTGAACCAGCCCTGCATCCCTGGTATAAATCCTACTTGGTCATAGTGTACTCTCCTGGGGATGACTTTCTGTAATCTCATTGCTAATATCTTATTTAAAATTTTTGCATCAATATTCATTAGGGAAATTGGTCTATAAAACTCATCTTTCTTAGTGCAAAATGGGCATCAGACACTTATTAGCTATGTGACAAGTCACTTCATCCTGTTTGCCTCAGTTTCCATCTATAAAATGATTCAGAGAAGGAAGTGGGAAACTACTCCAATATCTTTGACAAGTATATATCAAAATAAAATATCAATAAAGATTCAGATACAACTAAACAACTACATAAAAGATAATTGTAAACATTTCATCTCAGTTTCCTTTTCATGGCATTCTCCTGCTGCTGTTACTATAGCCTTTGAGCAACATCATGGACCTTACCTTGGAAAACTGGCACCATCTTAACCTAACTTTAGTACTCCATTGTCCCAATTTATCAGCACCTATCCTTTAAAACTGCTGCATCTTATTCATCCTACCATCCCCAGTGTATGGGTAACAACTACTCATTCTTCATCATTCCTTCAACTCAATAGAAAGGAGTATATCTTATTCTCATTTGTAAAATTGACTATGAATTAGGGTATAAATACATCACAATCAAATGCATGAAAGCAGCAATATTTAATATATCCTTTTTGGGTTATGTTGAAATAAAATTATATTTAATAAAGTCTGTGGAAATATAGATTAAAATCAAAATCACCTCACTCTAAAGAATAAATTGCTCAAAGAATATATCATGGAAACAATAATTTTATTAATGTGAATGAAAACAATGAAACAACATTCTAAAATTAATAAAGTATACTCAGAGCAGTACTTTGGAGAAAATTCATATCTCTAAATGTGCATGTTAATAAAAAAAAGAGAAGATCAATTAATTGAGAATAGAACAAAACACACTAGAAAAATTAAAAAATGTCAAAATTATATTTTGATGATGTTAACAGAAGAATAGAAAATAGAGAAGAGGAATAAATTAATGTTGGGGAAAGGAAGAAAACGAATAGGGAAAATCATCTTGAGTAATCAGGGTTTATAACTATTTAAAAAGAAGGAAGAGATGGTGAAAATAGCTAATACTTTAGCCTCATTTTCATTGGAACTGTTAAAAAGAAAAGAGAAAATAATGAATATAATGTACAATAAAGTATGATAAAATCTCAATCTGCATTCTTAGTTCATCACCTTTCTATCAGGAAGTAGTAGCATGTTTCATCATGTCTTTCAAAATTGTTTCAGTCACTATGTTAACCAGAATTCTAAAGTCTAAGTTCTTTCTTATTATGATAATATTGTTATACTAGTGCTACTACTTCACTCTGCATCAGTTCATTAAAAAACAAAACGAACAGAAAAAAAACACCTTTCCATAACTTTCTGTAACTACCATTTTTAAAAGTTAGCACAGTATAAAATATTACATCATATTTGAATACCATAATATCATAGTTTCTCAACTATCCACTATTTTATGATTTCCATCTCAGTTTCCATTTTTGTCATAACCTCCTCTGGTGCTTTAAATATTTTTAAACAGTTTCATTTTCCCCCAATTACATGTAAAGACAATTTTCAGTATTAATTATTAGAAGATTTTGAATCCCAAATTATCCCTCCTCTGAAAATGGTCAGTAATTTGATATAGGTTTATACACATGCTATCATTTAACATTGATTATGCACATGTAATCATGTAAAATCTTTCCATATTGGTTACAGTTGTGAAAGAAGAACAGATTAAAAAGAAAAAAAGAGAAATGTGAAAAAAATAAGGTGAAAAAAGATATGTTTTAATTTACATTTAAAGTCCACCAGTTCTTTATCTGGAAGTGGATAGCATTTTCCTTTGTGAGTTTTTTGTAGTTGCCTTGTATCATTGTATAGCTGAGAAGAGCCAACTCATTCATAGTTGATCATCACATAATGGTGCTAATACTGTATACAGTATATTCCTAGTTCTGATCATTTCATTTTATATTAGTGCATTCATGTATTTTCAGGTTTTTCTGAAATCTGCCTATTCATCATTTCTCATTGCAAAAAAGTATTCCATTTAATCCATATAACACAGCTTGTTCGGACCTTTCCCAACTAGTGGGCATCCTCATGATTTCCAATTTTTGCCACCATAAAAAGGGCCTCTATAAATATTGTTGTACATGTAGGCCCCAGTTTCTTTTTAATGACCTCTTTGGAATATAACTAATAGTGGTGTTACTGAATCAAAGGATAGGAATAGTTTTGTTACACTTTGGGCATACTTCCAAATTGTTCTCTAGAATGGCTGTATCAGTTCACAACTCTATCAATAGTTCATTAGTGTCTCAATTTTCCCAAATTCTCTCCAACATCTATCATTTTCCTTTTTTTTTTCATATCAGCCAATCTGATAGTTGTGAATTGTTTTAATTGTCATTTCTCTAATCAAAAGTGATTTACAGTACTTCTTTTTATGGTTACCAATAGCTTTCATTTCTTCATCTGAAAACTGTTTATATCTTTTGACCATTTTTCAATTGGGGAATGGCTTCTAGTCTTATAAATTTGATTCATTTCTCTATATATTTGAGAAATGAAACCTTTATCAGAGACACTTGCTGTAAAGATTGTTGCTAAGCATTCTTTTTTCTTTCTATTGATTGCATTAGTTTTATTTGTGCAAAAGGTTTTTACTTTACTATAATCAAAATCTGGCACAGCTACTCATTAATTGGGCTATATAGAAGCTTGATTTTGTTTCAGTTAAGGAGAATAGTGTAGTATACTGGCTAAGATAGGTTGGCCCAAGAAAGGAATTTTGTCCCTTTTCAAAATTCTTTCTCACTGTGCCCAAAGGGCTAAAATATTGAGCTTTCCCTTTGATCCAACAACACCACTACTAGGTCTGTATTCCAAACTAATCATGAAAAGGGGAAAAGGATTCATATGTACAAAAATATTTGTAGCAGCTTTTTTGTATTAGCTAAGAATTGGCAATTGAGGGGATGGTTATCAATTGAAGGATAGCTGAATATGCTGTAGTATATGAATGTGATGGAATACTATTGTTCTATAAGAAATGGTTAACAGGTAAATTTCAGAAAAATCTGAAAAGGCTTACATGAATTGATGCTAAGTGAAGTGAGCAGAAACAGCAGAACATTATACATAGTTATAGTAACATTGTGCAATAATCAACTATGATAGACATAGCTCTTTTCAGAAATACAACAACCCAAAACAATTCAAAAAGACTCATGGTGGAAAATGCTATCCATATCCATGGAGTTTGAATGCAGATCAAAGTATACTATTGCCACTTTTTGTGTGTTTTTTTCCTTTCTCATGATTTTTCTTCTTTTTTAATATGACTAATGTAGAAATATGTCCAACATGACTGTACATGCATAATCTATATCAGATTGCTTGTTGTCTTGAAGAAGGGGAGGGAAAGGAGGAAGAAAAAACATTTAGTACTCAAAATCTTACAAAAATGAATGTTAAAAATCTTCCTTCAGGGGCAGCTAGGTGGCACAGTGGATAGAGCACCAGCCCTGAAGTCAGGAGGACCTGAGTTCAAATCTGGCCTCAGACACTTAACATTCCCTAGCTGTGTGACCCTGGGCAAGTCACTTAACCTCAATTGCCTCAGCAAAAAGCAAAAAATTAAAAAAATAAAAATAAAAATCTTCCTTCATTCTTTCTTGAAACACAACTTTTCTAATTTCAGTTGATCTATACCCAGTGTCATCTTCACAGCAGCTCTGTACTTCTTTTCATATAAGCCAAAGATTAGTGGGCACATCCAATTTCAAAAAGTTTACTGATGATACTAGCCAGAGACATGTAAATGATATCTTGTCATGTGGAGCAAAATTCTCCTCAACTTCAGTTGGGAAGAATACAAAAACGTAAATTAAAAGAAATTTCCATACAGTTTTCAAACATATTTTTGCCTGTAATGATATTCACTTAAAATTAACTTTCTTATTCTCTATATTCAGGATTTGATGCATTAATTTCCAGAGGTTTTCAGCATTTCATGTTTTTAAGATTGTCACTGCCATTAAGATAGTCAAGCCCTGTCAAATGTCCTCTACAGATATGATGTATCTACTGTAGGGCTTTCAAAATGTCAGGCATATGAGCAAGATCAGAGCTTGTAGAAATGGCTACCTTATGTCACTTGGAATGTGGCATTATTTACTCCATGTGTTTTTCAAAAATAAACAAAGAAAGAAAACTTAGAAAATATTAAGCAAATCAAAAAGAGAGTTATAAATTCCCAATTTAAACATGGTAACCTCCTTCATGTTTTTAAAAATTATGTTTATCAAATCATATGTTCTCATAACCAAATAATACATTTAAAATAGACAAACATATTAAAAACAAAAAAAAACTTTCTGCATGTTCTAAATTATATAAACAAATTAATTCAAAACAAGTTATTATGAAGAAGTGAACAATGAAGAGGATGGGGAAGATTATATTTGAAGATGTATCAAAGAAGGAAAGATTTATGATTATTGAAGGAATCACTTCTATATATCAAGAAAAGTTTCAAGTAAGGATTTGGAAAGTGTTAGATGTAATTAGTGCTGAACAAAAAAAAATGAGACACTATTTCTTAAGAAATTAAAAGTGATTGGGCACTTAGGGCTTCAGTCATTTGAGAATTCACTATATCTACAAGCATATAATCAGCTTGTCAGATAGCAGACCAAAGTCATTTTCCAATTAGATAAAAGGATGATAAAAATGAGAAGATAAGGCATTTTATTCAATCTATTAAACCCAGAAGAATTCTTATAATATAACTTCAATTCAACCCTCACTGCAGCAAGAAAATAATCTCCCCTCTTTATCATTACTCCCTATAGAAAAAGTTGAAAACCTTCTTTTCTGTCCTCATGTCTTCCATGATTTCCAGTCTTCTTACCCTCTAAGGTAAAGATAACCACTCTTACTTTACCAAGAAGTTCCAGACTATTTACTTCTTCTCTCCCATTATCTCACTTCAGAAAACTTTCACATCATCCACCTCCTCTTTCTTTCCCTCACAATCTTTAATGAGTTGTACCTTCTACTTAGCAGAATTAAACCCTTTATAGGCATCTTATCTCCTCTTTTTTCTCAAATAGATTGTCCCATGCTCTCTCCGCTCCTTCTCTTTTCTTTCTTTTTGTCTCTCATATCTTTTTCTCTCTGTCTTTCTTGGTTTGTCTCTCAGATTTTCTCTCTCCTTTTTATCTATGTGTCTCTCTCTTTCCCTAGTGCTTTATGTTTTGCAAATTATTTTTACATATCATATTATCTTCACAATAACTCTGCAAAGTAGGGAATAGAATTACTTTCCACTTATTAAGAGGAAATTGGGGGTGAAAGACTTGCTTGGGTTTTTGTTATTCAATCACTTTTTTCAGTCATGTCCAATTCTTTGTGATACTCATTATGGGATCCTTTTCCAGCTTATTGTACAGAAGAGGAAACTGAGGCAATAGAGTAAGTGACTTCCCCAGGATCACATAGCTAGTAAATGTCTGAGGCCAGCTTTGCATTAAAAACCACAAATTCTTCCTTAGTCCATACTTGTTGTTCTATCTGCAATACCACTTAGCTGCCTTGTATGAGGTTACAACAGCTAGTAAATGTCTTAGATGGGCAGAATACCAAAGAAAGAAAGCATATGGAATGTTATGGAATATTATTGTTCTATAAGAAACTACCAGCAGGACGATTTCAGAGAGGCCTAGAGGGACTTGCATGAACTGATGCTGAGTGAAACGAGCAGAACCAGGAGATCATCATACACAGCAACAACAGTATTACATGATGATCAATTCTGATGGACATGGCTGTCTGCAACAAAGAATTGTCTCAAACCAGTTCCAATTGTTCACTGAAGAAAACCATACACCCTGAGAGAGAGATATGAAATATGGACCACGACGTAACATTTTCATGATCTCTATTGACATTTGCTTGCATTGTGTTGCTTTTCTCTGATTTTCTTTTTTTCTTGTAGATAGGATTTTTCTTGCATAACTTGTCAAGCATTTCAACATTATTAACATGTAGTGGACTTCCTGCCATCTAGGGGAGTGGAGGGGACTGGGGGTAAAATTTGTAATGGAAAGCTTTGTAATGATCAATGCTGGGGAACTACCCATACATATAGAAATAAAAAGCTTTAATAAAAAAAAAAGAAAGAGAGCATATGGAAGTATATGTTAGGACCCATTGTGATTTCCCAACTAAACATTTTTTTGGATTGTAGGAGCATGGTCAACACAAATTAGATCATGATGAAATCTACCAAATTCCCTCTATACACATCCCTTAGTTTAGTTAAGCCATAATTCCCTAACAAAGTGATTTCTTCCTCATCTTTAATAGGAGATACCACCTTGTGAGGCTAACTTCAGCATGGAGTAATAACTATACTCCAGGATATGGGAAACCACTTTTACATGAAGCTGTTACTCAGGGTCATCTTGAAACTGAAAACATTTATCTCTTCTTAAAGTATTTTCAATCCAAACTTACATCATATATAATTCATTTTTCATAACATTATAATCTTCTGGTTTTCTATTTAATCCAAAGACAAAGGAAGTTACTTATGAGAAGTAAATGAATTCATATATCTAATTCCCAAAACTGATTCATTATCTTTTGATAGAAATAAGCCAGAGGAATAGCTTTTGAGTTATAGATCTGGGAAAGGTAGGATTGTATTAACTTTATGGATGATAACCAAGACTACAAAAGACCTATGTCACTTAATTATTGTGCCTTTGCTTTTTAACCTCCCAGTATATTCTGATGAGCATCAGAATACCAGAGTGGTTTTTTTTTAATGTAGGTAGGGGTTGTAAGAATAAAGGCAGAAACTTGCTGACCTCTCCCTCAAACTGCTCAAAATTTCTTTAGATAATGACTAAACACACTCTATGGTATCAGAACACACAAAATATGAAGTAGAACATTTTCCAGTTGAAGACATCTTAGAAGGTCAGCAGGAAAGGTCCAGAGCACCAGGATAGGAGACCAACATGAGGTCCTCATGCAAGCCAAGCCAGTGTAACATCAGCACCAGCACAGACCGACACCAGAAAATCAGGAACTGGCCTAGCGATCTCTGAATCAGTGGCAGCATTGGTGGTTTCCAGATGTCTCAGCCCAGAGATATCAAATAGAAGTTGCAAGGTTGGCAGGGACAGCTTGTGAACAAAGTGAGAAGGTCTTGGGAAACCAGGAAACTAAGAGTGGATTTGGGAGTGGTTGTGGTGACATTTTCTAGAGAACTCAGCTCACAGCAGGTCTCTGTATTAGTAGTGAGAAAGGCCTGTGTTGATTCAGCACACTAAATCTTACAGCAACAGTGGGGCAGAGAAACTCCTCAAATTGCAGGACAGAAAAGAGTGCTTGTGGTTAAGTTCCTAGAAAGATCTCTGAAAACAGCTTGGGGTAGTGTATTGTCCACTCTGGAAACAGAGCACTGCTTTAACAAAGGGATAAAAGTCAAATGATAGGTTGGAGAAATAAGCAGACAATAGAAAAAAAAAAAAAGATTCTGACCACAGAAAGTTACTATGATCTCAAGGAAAATCAAAACACACACTCAGAAGAAGAAAACAAATTCAAAGCTTTTACATTCAGTCTCCAAGAAAATATGAAAACTCAAAAAAGATTTTAAAAATCAAGAAAAAGAGATAGAAGAAAAATTGGAGAAAAAATTGAGAGTGGTGCAAAAGGAAATACAATTAAGAGGTTAATAAGAAAAAATGTTTTAGAAAGTAAAATTGAACAAATGTGGGGGAATGGTACAGAAGCTCACTGAGGAAAATAATTCCTTAAAAATTAGAATTCAGCAAATGGAAGCTAATGACTTCATGAGAAATGAAAATGCAATAAAGCAAAACCAAAATAATGAAAAAATGAAAGAAAAATGAAATATCTCATTGGAAAAACAACTAACATGAAAAATAGATCCAGGAGAGATAATTTTAAAATTATTGGTCTACCTGAATATCATGAAAAAAAAAGAGCTTGCACACCATATTTTAAGAAATTTTCAATTAAAGCTATCCTGATATTCTAGAGCCAGAGGGTAAAATAGACATTGAGAAAATCCACTGATCACCTCCTGAAAGAGATCCCAAAATGAATACACCCAGGAATAACATAGCCAAATTATGAAACTCCCAGGTAAAAAAAGAAAATATTGCAGGCATCCAGAAAGACACAATTCAAGTATAGTGAAGCCACAGTTGGGGTAATATAAGACTCAGCAACTTCTACCTTCAAGGATTTGATGGCTTTAAATATGATAATCTAGAGGGCAATGAATCTAGGATTTCAACCAAGAATCACTTATCTAACAAAACTGAGTATAATTCTCCTAGAGAAAAAGTGGATATTCAATGAAATAGAGGATTTTCAAGCATTCCTGTTGAAAAGACCAGATCTGAATAGAAAACTTGATTTTCAAATACAAGACTCTGCAGAAGAATAAGGAGGTAATCAGGAAAGGGAAATAATAAGAGATTTAATAAGATTTATCTGTTTACATTCCTCCATGAGAAGATGATACTTGTAACTCATTACAACATTGTCATTTATTATGGAAGTTAGAAACTGTAAAGACAGAGGGCACAGATATGATTTGAATATGAAGAGATAATATGTAAAAACATGAAATTCATACATGAGAGGAATGTACTGGGGAAATAGAAAGGGAGAAATGAATTGGTACAAATTGTCTGCCATAAAAAGAGGCAAAAAAAGACTTTTGCAATGGAGAAGAGGGAAAGGAAAGGGTGAGTGGGTGAACCTTACTCTTATTAGAATTGGTTCAAACAGGAAATAGGGTATAAAATAGGGGTATAAATAACTAAATAGGGGTATAAAAATCTATCTTACTTTACAGGAAAGTAAAAGGGAAATGGGTTTTGGGAAGGGGGGAAGGTGATAAAAGAGAGAGCATAATGGAGAGGGGGACCAAAACACTTTTGAAAAGGGCAGGGTGAAAGGAGATAGAGAATAAAATAAATGGAGTGGAATACAGTTAACAATACTCATTTAAAAATTTTTAATTGTTTCTCTGAAAAGGTCTCATTTCTCAAACATAAAGAGATTGAATCAAATGTATAAAAAAAGGAGCCATGCCCCAGTTGATAAATGATCAAAATATATGAACTATACCCAAAGGACCATAAAATCATGCCTATTTTTGATCTAACAATATCACTACAAGGTATGAATTTTGAAAGAGATTTTTTAGAAAAGAATCTATATCTACAAAAATATTTTTTTTATATTTCTTTATTTTTTTAATTTATTTTTTTAATTTTATTTGCATAACATATGCGTGGGTAATTCTTCAACAATAACCCTTACATAGCTTTCCATTACAAATTTTTCCCCCAACTCCCCACCCCTCCCCTAGATGGCAGGATATCCACTACATGTTAATTATGTTAAAATATTGGCAAATCGAATATATGTATACATATTTCCAAACTTATCATTGCTGTGCAAGAAAAATCTTATCTACACAAACGATATATCAGATAAAGGAAACACAATGTAAGCAAACATTAATCAAGGAGTATGAGAATGTTATGTTGTGGTCCACATTTCACATCCCTCTCTCTGGGTGTATATGGCTTTCTTCAGTGAACAATTGGAGGTGGTTTGAAACATTTCATTGTTGAAGAGAGCCATGTCCATCAGAATTGATCGTCATATAGTACTGTTGTTGCCGTGTATAATGATGTCCTGGTTCTGCTCATTTCACTCAGCATCAGTTCATGTAAGTCTCTCCAGGCCTCTCTGAAATCATCTTGCTGGTCATTTCTTACAGAACAATAATATTCCATAATATTCATATACCATAATTTATTCAGCCATTCTCCAATTGAAGGGCATCTATTCAATTTCCAGTTTCTAGCGACTACAAAAAGGGCTGCCACAAACATTCTTGCACATGTGGGGCCTTTTCCTTCCTTTATGATTTCTTTGGGATATAAGCCCAATAGATATGCTGCTGGGTCAAAGGGTATGCACAGTTTGATAACTTTTTGAGCATAGCTCCAAATCTACAAAAATATTTATATCAGTTCTCTTCTCAGAGCAAAAAAATAAATAACACTGGGGAGATGTCCATCATTTGGGAATTGGCTGAATAAATTGTGGAATGTGATTAATGAAGGGATATTATTGTTCTGTGGGAAATTATTAGGATAATGCTCTTGGAAAAAACCTGAAAACACACACACATACTCAAGAAAACTGAAATGTGCTGTGTAAAAAACAAGAGCAATGTTCTGGGAAAATCAGTTGTGACTACTATTCTCAGTAATGCAATGATCCACAACTATTTTGAAGAACTCATGATGAAAAATCCTGTCCATATGCAGAAAAGGAACTGAGTTTGTCTGAATAAAGATTGATTCATTCTCTCTCTTCTCTCTTCTCTCTCTCTCTCACTCTTGTGTATGTGTGTGTGTGTCTGTCTCTTTCTTTAATAACTTTATTTTCTTTGAGAATTGTTTTGTGAGTGGAGATCTATGTTTTCTTTTGCAACATGTGCTTTCTTAATGGGGGCTAATGTTAGAGATAAGAGAAAAAATCTAGAACTCAAAGTTTTAAAAAGGAATGTAAAAATGTTTTAAATTTAACTGGGGAAAATAAAATATTAAATAAAAATGTAGGTATAATAGAAAGAAAATCCATTATATCTAATTCTCTTTATCATCAAATGCATACTATTTTTGGTAAATGTTGACCAAAGGCTGAATAAAGGATAAAAATGATAGAATTTTAACATTAGTTTTAAATGTATTTGCTCTTGGGGTTTTTGTTTCAGAATAAGATACTTAAATTACTTTAATGTACTTTTTAATGACTTTTTTTATTTTGGTTTTTAATACCTTTTAAAATCCCTAAACCAAAAGGTTTAAAATAAATTAAACCATGCCACTGTAGATATCTTCAGAACATTATTTATTTTTCTCATTATCTAAGCTATCGGTAAGATGTCATTTTCATTATTTTTAACTAAATATAAAATAATTGTGTAATTCCAATTGTCTCTGGGAAAACTGATAACTTCCAGGCTTAATTAAATCTCTCACTGGGAAGAGATTCTTTCAGACTATAATCTACTTATTCAGATGTGAAAGGGCAGAACCTTGTTATATATTTGCAAATTGGATAGTAGTGTATGGGAGTAAATAACTTTGTTCTTGACTAGTTTGTATTCTGTAGATAATGTGATGACAGTTGCATTTTATAATTAGCTTTTGAAAGACTATAGATGATAGTCTGTGAAATACTGAAACCATCATTTATTGCTTAGTATGACATTCTTTCCCTTACTGCAGTCCTCTTTTACTTTACTAACAGAAAGCATAATAAACAGAGCAGGCAGATAATATCTTTTACATTATGAAGCATGATACTCATATTTACAATTTTGAAATGAAGAAGGGAATATGTCAATCACATTTTAAATATATATATATATATATATCTCATTTTTAAACTACTATACTGTGTGACAGTGCTGCTGTTACTATTTTATAGTTGAAGAAACTAAGGCAAATACGTTTTAAGTGACTTGGCAGGAGTCACACATCTATTAATTCTCAGTTCATCATAACTAGAGGCCCCGAAGTCTGCCCATTGATTCACCAAGTAATACACACATACACATACACACATATACAAACACATAATGCCACAAAGTTTAAAGATGCCTATAGGTGAACTTTGCAATCCTACTAGTGGGATTTTATACACAGTCCAAATAAGCTTTGAGAACATTGTATGAAAATTCATTCTCATAGATGAATCTTGTTTCCTAGAACACTAACACATGATTATATCAGGATTCTGGAAGTACCACTGAAGAATCAGGGATGATGGTCTCAATTTTCCTTTGGTATTCTTCTACTATCAACATTACCTGTAGAGAATCATTTTAGTCAACCAGTCAACCAGTATCCTGTAATAGACTTAGAGAAAGTAAATAGTGTTATAGAGTAATACTGTTACGTATTTCTTAAGGTGGAAAAGTGAGAAAAATAAATGCAAAGTATTTCTCTAAAAGTCTATGACATTATTTACAAAATAGTAGAGGAATGTAGGCTCACTTTTGGAAAGTAAACATGTCAAAGGAGTAAATTATAGTTCCTATTTGTGGGATGTCTTTTTCTTCCATTGATGGGGTGCTCAAGGAGTTTCATTTAGGCACACTATAGTGAATTTTTTTGCTTGTTTTGCTTTTTTAGAAACTTTGTTGAGTTCCTTGTGGAACCACTGAACCATGATTAGCCTGCTTTTAGCTTCCAAAGCAAACAATAGTATCAACTAATCAAGTGAGGTGTAATGGGAAGATACAAGTAGTCTAATACTCTCTGAAGCCTTGTAAATTTCAAAGATTCCTTTCTCTTTTCAGTCTTGTTGAGACTGAGATTTTTGCTCTCCTGTTGACCAGTTTTTTCTCCTTAGGAACTTTGCTTGAATGGTGTGTTTCAAACACCCTTTTAAATGATTTTCTTTTGTACTTACTTGATAATTTATAAATGACCCATAGAGCTTAATAAAATTTTCTTCCTATTGCAGAACAGAATTTCACTGTATTCAAGTTTACTCTAGATTTAAGGACTTTTCAGATGTGGTCTAATGCTATGAATGATACTAGATCAATAATCTTATCTTGGCAGAGAGTAGATAGGACTTTGCCTAAACTCTTCATGGCTTCCCTCAGAATTAGCAACAGATCATATTTGAATATATTTTGGAGTGAGAGAACTCGCAAATATTTGGAGTGTAGCAAATCCTCAGCAGGAGATATCTTGGAAGGACTTCAGAGAAGGTCTCTCTCAATCAGTCAGGGAGGGAATAAGCCCAGTGCAGGCACAGCACATGAAGACCGAGGGCAAAGATAATGCAAACAGGAAATATAGTGGAAGGCTCTTTTTATTAATACTTTTTATTTGCAAAACATATGTATGGGTAATTCCTAAACATTAACCCTTACAAAGCTTTCTGTTACAAATTTTTCCCCCCTACTCCCCGCCCCTCCCCTAGATGGCAGGATATCCACTACATGATAATTATGTTAGAATACTTAAGAAATCGAATATATGTATAGTTATTGCATCATTTTTTGTGCAGGAGAAATCGTATCTACAAGAAAGAATAATCCAATAAAGGAAATACAATGCAAGCAAATCTCAATAGAGAACATGAAAATGTTATGTTGTGGTCCACATTTCACATCCCTCTCTCTGGGTGTATATGGCTCTCTTCACCGAACAATTGGAACTGGTTTGAAGCATTTCATTGTTGAAGAGAGTCATGTCCATTAGAACTGATCCTCATATAGTATTGTTGTTGCCGTGAATAATGATGTAAGAAACGACCAGCAGGACAATTTCAGAGAGGCCTGGAGAGACTTGCATGAACTGATGCTGAGTGAAACAAGTAGAACCAGGAGATCATTATACACAGCAACAACAGTATTACATGATGATCAATTCTGATTGACATGGCTCTCTCTGCAGCAAAGAATTGTCTCAAACCAGTTTCAATTGTTCACTGAAGAAAACCATACACACCCAGAGAGAGGGATATGAAATGTGAAACACAACGTAACATTTTCATGACCTCTATTGATGTTTGCTTGCATTGTGTTTCCTTTCTCTGATTTTCTTTTTTTTTCTTGTAGATAGGATTTTTCTTGCACAACTTGTCAAGTATTTCAACATTATTAACATGTAGTGGACTTCCTGCCATCTAGGGGAAGGGAGGGGACTGGGGGTAAAATTTGTAATGGAAAGCCTTGTAAAGATCAATGCTGGGGAACTACCCATACATATGTTATACAAATAAAAAGCTTTAATAAAAAATAAAAAAGAGAGAGAAAAATAAAAAAATAAAATTGGTGAAATGGGGAAAAATAATCCAATAAACAAAACAACTCCTTTAAAAGTTCAATTGGCCAAATGCAAAAGGAGGTAAAGAAGCAACCCTAAGAAAATAATTCTCTAAAAATTGGAATTGAATAAATGGAAGTGAATAACTCAATGAGACATCCATAATCATCCAAACATAATCCGCAAATGAGCAAAATAGAAGAAAATGTAAAATATCTCATTGGAAAAACTGACCTGGAAAAGAGATCAAAGAGAGACAATCTAAGAATTATTGCACTTCCTGAGTACCATGATGAAAAAAGGCCTGAACAAAGTCTTATCATCAAGGAAAAGTGCCCTGATATGCTAAAAACAATACCAGTCATTCTCCAGTTGAAGATTGGTCAAAGGATACAAACAGACAATTTTCAGATGAAAAAATTAAAAACATTTCTGGTTATATGAAAAAATGCTCTGAATTATAATTGATTAGAGAAAAACAAATTAAGACAACTCTGAGGCACCACTATAACACCTTTCAGATTGGCCAAGATGACAGGAAAAGTTAATGATAATTGTTGGAGGGACAGGAAAACTGGGACACTAATACATTGTTGGTGGAGTTGTAAGCTGATCCAGCCATTCTGGAGAGCAGTTTGGAACTGTGCCCAAAGGGTTATGAAAATGCACATACCTTTTGATGCAGCAGTGTCTCCACTGGATCTGTATCCCAAAGACACCATAAAAAAGTGAAAATACCCACATGTGCAAAAAATGTTTGCAGCAGCCCTTTTTGTAGTGGAAAGGAATGGAAATTGAGTGGATACCCATAATCAATTGGAGAATGGCTGAATGGTATATGGATGTTGTGGAATATTATTGTTTTATAAGAAATGATCAGTAGAATCATTTCAGAGAGGCCTGGAGAGACTTACAGGAACTGATATTAAGTAAAGTGAGCAGAACCAAGAGAACATTGTACACAGCAATGATAAGGTTATATGATGATCCACTCTGATGGACCTGGTTTTTTCCAACAATGAGATTATTCAGGCCACTTCCAATAGATTGGTGATGGAGAGAGCCAGAGGAATGTGGGACTTTTTTTCCTTTGGATTTGATTTTTCTTGTGTAGCATGATAAATGTGAAAATATATTTAGAAGAATTGCATGTTTTAAAGCCATATTGGATTACTTGCTGTCTAGGTGAAGGGGTGGGGCAAAGGGAGGGAGAAAAATTTGAAATACAAGTTTTTTTCAAAGATAAATGTTGAAAACTATCTTTGCATGCATTTTGAAAATAAAAAGCTATTTTAATAAAAAAAGAACTTTATCTTGTATTTTAATCAGATAAGATGCCTTGACTATGTAAATTGAGCATGTATAAAAGCAGTGTCTATAAAAAAATATTAAATACTCAAGAATTGGGGAAGAGCTGAAAAAAGTAAGATTTGTGAAGAGACTACAATGATTATTATATTTTGAGCAAAGACAAACCACAAAAGGCTGAAAAATAATGAGACAAGAACTGATGTAGAATAAAGAAAAGCAGAATCTAAAGAAACGTGTGTGTGCGTGTGTGTGCATGTATGTGTGTGTAGAGGGGGTGGATTGACATGTACACACACATTTATAAAATATTTGTGTGTATAAATACATGCATGTAACACACACATATATACATATCCATATAGAGAAAGAGCAATATGTGTATATACATATATAACAACAGTAATAATGCAAAAGACAAAATTCAAGTTATGTAATATGCAATCACAGGGCCTGTGATCAAATCCCTTCTCTGACATTTATTATCTGAGGGGCCTTAAGCTAGCATCTCAACCTTATGTTGAGTTTCTCAGTTTCCTCATCTGTAAATATAATGAGGAGCTTGTACTATCTGAGCCCTAAATCTATCATCCTAATATCTTGTGAAATAAATATTGCAAAGGTTGTTACTCCCAGGAGGCTAAGTGACTTGCCCATGGTTATGAAACTGTAATATATAAGACAATGAAATGTGATGTAACAGATGAAGAAATGTCAAAGGGAACCTTAAAGGTCATTTTGTACAAATCTCTTATTTTGAGATTCAGGAAGATTAAACTATTTGTCACAGGTCAGTGCAAAGAATTAGAACTAAAATTCAGTTCTTATTAGCATTTATTAACCCACTAGTTGTCCAGCACAGTGCTTTGCAGACACAGAAGGTATCTATATAATAAATATTCATAGAATGACTGAGTGAACGAATGGATTTCTTGAACATTTTTTTTGCATGCATGCATTAAGCCCAAAAGTGGTATTAATTGTTGAACGTCAAAACAGGAGGCAATTGAGCTTCAGGCCAGTTACGAGAAAAATGAATATCAGATCAATCAGGCAAGCCACACACTGTGGTAAATAACTCTAGTATGCACTAGAGCTGCTTATGATCGATTTCTAGCATGAAGTTAAAATAAGTCTTCTGTTTGCCAGCAATAATTGGGTGTCCCCTGAGGAAAAGCAGGAGATAAAGCATTCCATAGCAAGGAATGTATTGCCTCATATCCTTCATGGCACTCAAAGAACAAGAGAGACTATCAAAATTATGTCAAAAATTTAAAAGTGGTCCACTTTGCCCCATGAAATTCAAACTGAATTGTCAGCATTTGGGGATTGAAGGGGAGGATGCCAATGTAAAATTTCTTCTTTATTTTCATAAAACCTCAAAGAAAGACATTTAAGCAGAGTCAAGGACATTGTTAGCAGCCTCAGAATATGATTTAAGACAGTGCAAATTGTAGGTCCTTCAAACTACCACACATTTTCCCTCTAATTTAAATTTTAGAAAAATGTATCTATTTTTTTAAGAAATAACTGTCTTTTTCTCCTGTATTCTAGTATGTCAGTCTTAGTGTCTCTGGAGGAGGGTAATGGGAGTGATGAGATTGTTGCTGAACTCTTTCCTGAATACTGTTCTCTGTTGTCCAAATTGTCATGGAAGCAGTATGGTACTCAATAAATCCAAAACATTCATTATGACAATTCTGATCACACATTGGGAATTAACTAATTTCTTTCATGAGTCTAATTCCTAGATTCATTATTCCTTTGAATTCTCAATACAACATTTTCCCTCCAAAATTATATATGGTTTTTGTTCTCAAATGGCTGCTTTGTTGTTTTCTTCTGAAGGATTAATAGTTTAGAAGAAACACCATTGAGGAAATTCCATTTCCTGTCCTTATTCTGTCTACATTATTTTTTTTCTTTTTCACATATTTGGTTCTTCCATGCTTTTTCTTTGTTGTTATTGTTAGTGTTTTTAGAGACAATTATAGTTGTGACTTTCCCAGGATCACACAGCTAGTAAGTATGGGAGCCTGGCTTTGAATTTAGGTAATTCTGAAACCAGGCCTGATGCTCTATCCACTGTGCCAACTTGCTGCCTCTCTTCCATACACACAATTTTTTTCTGGACCTTTCTGATAACTGCTTCATCTTTCTGTTTCCTTGTTCATCCTAATGATAGCTCAATACTTATAGCCATATTTTCCCCAAGAAGCAATCATTGATGGAATGGTAAGGTAGCTTTTTTAATCATTCCTTTTTCCAGCATGAATTGTCTCTTTTTCTAGATAATTGCTGTAATACCATAAAGAACGACTTCTTGGGTCACCTAATTCTGCCATTTTCAGCTGAATAAACTGATGCTCCTAAAATTTGCCTCACTTACTGTAGGTTCATAGAGACACATTTACCTAACTTGCTTCCTTTAGGACTATGTCCAATTGACTTCAAATCTTCACTCTTCCATTTTGTCCTTTACTTCCATTTTAACTGTTGGAAGTTAATACAATTCAATACTTTTTCGCTCTAGCATGGGCAATTTGGATGAAATCCCAGGATCCTGACAATAATTGGTGGTGGGAATAGGTCATTATTATCATTGTTCTACAGCTACAGAAAGAACAAATGACTATGCAATTCATTTAAGGTCATATAATGAGTCAATGGAAGACAGCTTTGGATTTCTTGAATCTTATTGTATATTTCCCTCCAATAGATAGACTTCCTTTTGATTTCTCCCTAACACCAATAAATAAAGTTCTTCCTATGGTATAAAGAACTTTAAAATGAAGTGTCCTAAGAGAATCTAGCATTATAGTATAAATCAATGATAATAATTATTATTGGCAAGAAGACTGTACTCCTATTCAGCATTGTCTAAAGAAAAGTCCATTTTGGGGGAATGCCCAGATTCATGGGTTATTTGCCAAACTAGCATATCAGAAAGTTTCCTGCACTCACATTTAGAATGTCATGTGTACTTTACTCACCTAGGGGGACTATGAATTTTAGGATAAGAAAAAAATTCAGTTTTTCATTCATTTAATATAATTGAAGTAGTATCCATAAGAAAGTGAAAAGGTTACATGCAAACACAAACCTAAAAGTCATTTCTAATTTCCTATTGTTTAAACTAAAATACAGAGAAAGTATATGCCCTCTTTAATATTTTGCCTCTTTCATAAGTTTAGTAGGTATAGTAGTACCTTCAAGTACCAGATGTGTAATCTTTCTCAAAAGATCTACATCCTCCTACCAGGTTAGAATTCTTTTTGAAGTAAATGTGAGGTCTCTGTCAAAAGAAACTATGGGAGAGTGCTTGCCAAGATAATAGTAAAATAGAAAGAAGTGAAAATTTTTCAAAGTATATTGAACAGTTTTGATCCAGTTCCATTATAATGACTCATTGTGTTAAGTAAAGTAATAAGTCAACTTCAGTTCTAGGTTATCTTTGTCCATTCTATAAATACAAAGAGATACTTAAACCTTTTTTATGTCACTGAGTAAGTTTTTTTTTTCTTTTTAAGAGACAAGACCAAGTCATGAAAATTTCACAGTAAAGCACATTAACCCTAAGGTGTGATATAATTTTTTTTAAGTCAATGAAATTTACAAAACCTGCATTTTGGTTCCTACTCTATAAATAACTATTTATGTGATCCTGAGAAGTTAAAGAACAATTGTGATTCTCATTTTACTCATTTGTGAAGTGAGAGTGGTTCTGAATACCTTGTCTAGGTCAATATGATATCTTTTTAAAATATTAAAGAAATAATATCTAAGACTAAAGAAGAATTTAGATGACAATTCAAAACTACAAACCACAAATATTTTCTTTCCTCGATCTAATGAATCTTCTTGTCGTCAGATACATTTTGGTGAGGCATGGAAAAAATAATTTTTTTATTAAATTACAAAATGGTAACAGATATCAAATAATATAAAAAGGCATAGCTAGAATATGCACTCTGGAGTAGTTCCTTAATCTATACTGCTCTTAGGCTGTCAATAAAATTATTAATATAAGCCTTTATACGTGATACTTATCACCAAAGGAACCTCTGAAAGAATATTAAATTTTCTCTGAATTTCAGATATATGTCTTCATTTATCTCCATAGCTCTAAACATTTTATAATGGGTAACAGTGAATCCTTAGTCTATGAAGTTTGGTATGGATTTATCCAACAATAATCTTGATTTACAATGTCCCATCTATTTATTAATAGCTCAGCCTCTCTCACCTTGTCCCTTTTGGAGTTCATTTGATGTCATTAACCAAAATATATAATATATTTCATTACAATATTAATGTATCAACTCACTGGCAAAAGAGCCTGATAGAAAGTATAAATTTTGGCAGAAGGAAAAAGGAGCAGAATGATCATAAAAGTTGTAAATCTTAGAAGATAGGGTGAAGCAGTAGCTGGAATAGAAGTCCCAAACATAAGAATGAACTTGTGTAAACACCAGTGCCAATAGTAGGATAATTGCAAATGAAAGACATTTCTATACCAAACTGAATAAAATAATAAGCAGGTAGAATTTTGTTTAGATCACTGATCAGACTAACATGGTGACAAAGGTACAAAGTCTAGGGCAGTTTAGTCTCAAGAATAACAAGATTCTTAATGCTTTTTGTTGAGACATAATAAAGGACTTTGAAGATCAATTTCTCTATATTAAAAATATTTAAAGATATTGAATCCAAATAGATGGAGGCCAGCTCAAAAACAAAGAGAAGCAAAGATGAAGCCAAGAAGAGACAACTATCCCAAAAGTATTGCAGAAGTAGAAGTTGCAAATCGAAAATATCAACAAAGAAAATAATTCATTAGGAATTAGAATCAGACAAGTGAAAGTTAATGATTCCACAAAACATCAAGAAACAATAAAGCAAAGTCAAAAGAAATAAAAATGATCAAAGAAGAAACCTAAATTTCTTTCAAGAAATTACCAAAGAAAACTGATATCCTAGAACCAGTTGGTAAAAACAGACACTCAGAGAGTGAAAGAATGCACTGATCACAGAAAGAGAATCTAAAAAGAAAACAGAAAATATTATATCCAAATTCAAGAATTCCCAGATAAAGGAGAACATATGGTAAGCAACCAGAAAGAAATCACTCAGATATCATGGATCCATGCTCAGGATAATACAAATCTTAGAAATTTCTACGTTAAAGGAGTTCATGACTTGGAATATGATATTATGGGAAGCAAAGGAGCAAGGATTATCACCAATGATAATCTTCCTTGCAAAACTGAGTATAATCCTTCCAGGAATTTCATATAATAGAGGCACACAAGGAAAAGCTTTTACAATGGAGGGGGAAATTATATTCAAAAAGGAGGCATGAAAGGATAGGTTAAAATTTAATTGGAAATTTATCAACCTAATTCTCAAAATGAGTGGGTCAAAGATCATATCATATGAATAATAAATAATTTCATTAAAAAAGAGTGAGAACAAGACAACATTGCAAAATTCATGAGATGCAGCCAAAGAAGTACTAAGAAAAAATTTATGTGCATATCAATAATAGAGAGAAAGAGCAGATAATGAATTGCACATGTAACTAAAAAGAACAAATTAAAAATCCCCAGTTATGCACCAAAATAGAAATGCTGAAAATCATTGAAGAATGTAATAATATTTTTAAAAAGAACTAATAAATAAAACTATAAATTGATTTTATGAAAAATAAAATAAAACAAAAAGCATTGGTCAACTTAAAATTTTATAAAAAGAAGAATAAAATCGAATTACCAGTTTCCAAAATGAAATTCAACAATAATGGAGTTGAAATTAATGCAACTATTAAGACTTATTTTGTCCAATTATATATCAATAAATTTGAAAATTTAAGAAAGCAAGGCAAGTCACTTAACCTCAGCTTCCTAAGGAAGCTAATGCTTGTAAACTGGCTGAGTTCAAAAGTTTTGCCCTATATCAATGAACTGCAATAAGTCATTCATATATACTATACATATACACATGTGTATTGGTATATATAGGTGTCTATATATATATAAATATACATATATAGATCCATATATATGTAAATGAATTCATATATTTACAACACACACACACACACACACACACACACACACACACACACACCTGTGTGTTTTACCTCTGCACTAAGATGGGATCTGGTGAAGTTATCTGTTATCTACTTTGTCCCTTCCTAGCCTCACCTTGGCCTATGAAACTGGCATATTTTACCCTTGGGAGTTTCCTATTATCTTTAAATCTTGCTTATTTGCTATCTGGCTTTTATAATGCATTTTGTCTCCAGATAAAGAAATACTGTTTTTATTTCATTCTGAATAAGATTTAATATAAATGACTGGCCCATACTATGAGGGAAGATAAAAAAATCAATAACCCTACATTTGATCTCTGTATCTCTCTGTCTCTCTGTCTCTCTGTCTCTGTCTCTGTCTCTGTCTCTCTCTGTCTCTCTCTCTCTCTCTCTCTCTCTGTTTCTCTGTCTTTGTCTCTATCTGTCTGTCTCTGTTTCTCTGTCTCTGTCTCTGTCTATCTATGCTTAACTTATACCCTGCTTAGGGAAGTTGGGCACAATGATAAGGGGAAAAAATAAAGGAAAAAAAAAGCATGCAGAAGAGAGCAAAAGAACAACTTACAAGGAAGCAAAGATGAACACTCATGAATATTATTTTTTCTACTATCATATACCTTTCCTTGAACTGGAAATTTATTGCTATATATTTTGAATTCTCCCCAATGTTCTACTGAACACATGATAATGTTCTGTTCTGTTTTGTTTTGTTTTCCTTTCCTGTCTTTATTATCTTTTAATATAATTTTAAATAAACAGAAATTTCTGAAAAATACTTCCCGAAATAAAAAACTTTAACCATGAAAAAAAAAATAGTAATACCTATCTCATAAGGTCCCAGGGAGGACTAAATGAGATAAAATATTTCAAACACTTTTCAAACCTCAAGTTGTTGCATAAATATTACGAATGGGAAGGAGAAGAAGGAAGAGAAATAGGTGGAGGAGGAGGAGGAAGAGAAGGAGGAAATGTTGATTATGATGATGATAATGATGAGGAGAACAACATGGATGTGCACTGAGAAAAATTAAAATATAATCTTTAAATAGAAAAAGACAAAGTAATATTCTATGTTTTATAGTGCCTATGATTCTTGAACAAAAATTGAAAATTGTGGCAAGCAAGAAGAATTAGGCAGTTCATATAAGGAAGGTTTGTTCTTTATTAAAAGTCTGTTTGATGTCATTGTCACCATTTGTCACTAGCAAAAGCAAGTTACAAGTTATAATAACCTTAAAATGCAAAGCACCCATATAATAAAGCAACGTGCTTGAATAATGCTGGCAAGCTAAATTTCTTGAAAAATAACTTGAAACACATCTATGCTGGCTCAGTAGGCCTTGAGCTTCTCACTACCATTAACTCCCTAGAATTACTATAATTACAATGGCAGGGGAGAACTGACACATTCTTAATTAATCAGATCCCCAAACTGAAAGGCACTTATATAACAGCTCAGCTATTGATCATCTTTAAGAAAGTAAAGTGGTTGCTCCCCCAAACAGATTGCTTAATGATGAGACATTACCATCACCACCATAGAGTCTGGAGACATTCTGAATGGATCCTATTGCAATTTGATGTAACATTTATTATTTGTAAAGAAAGATTGTATATAACTGTATGAATGTCATCAATAAAAACGCAACTTACTCAGGAATTTATGAAGGGGTAATAAATAGTGTTACAGTGGTCTTTTGAAGCAGTAAATTGTCGTTTCCTCTATACCACACATTGGTGAGTATCAAGATGTTAACATTTTGTACTTTCTTATCTATTTATTCTGTGGGTGATAAATCTACAGAAACCTTATGGTCAAAACCCCATGAGTCATGAACAATCTTCTATCATTCTGAGTCGTTCTGCCTTGCTTAAATTCTATATGTCATTGACAGTAATGTAGGATGTTTTGCTATTCCATTTTGTTTTTAATGCAACCATGATTCAAATAGGCATGATTTTTTTTAAATTTCTGAATTCTGAATTCGAGCTTTCTTAGATACTCTTTGAATTTTAGACTGTCTCCTTTTAGAAAATAAATCTTACTTTTGTGAGAGTTGTCATGGGATATAGGTTCAATCCGAAGAATAATGAGATCGCAACCTGTAGCCCTGATACCATGAATGTTGTCTTGTAAGCTAATATAGTTCCCAAGATTAAAAAAAAAGAAAGGAAAAGAAAAAAAACGCCAACTATGTCCTTTTTCTTGCCTTTTTTGTGGGAAGACAAGTTGATAATATGATATCATAAGTGTTTGAAGCAACAATGGAGACTTCTCATGATGGAAGGTAGCAGCAATAAAAATGTTTGGGTTTTTTTTTTTGTTTGTTTTTAGATTTTGAAACAGGTTTAGTTTCTTAAAAATATTTCTCAGAATTTTATCAAAACTTTATATACCTTTTCGGTGAGAATAGGAACCCACAGTTGTGGTATCTCCTATAAAAATAGAATTTCAAAAAAAAACTAAAACAAAAATAAGATACTTAATTGTTTTTCTTCCTTGTTTCTCCTGTTTTATTTGTTTGATTCTTGAATGATTTTCATTTTTATCTTTCATCATAGTTTATTTTGGAAGGGATCTTAGAAACAATGTGTTATAGGGGTTCTTAATTTTAGAATTGTGAACTTTTTAATTTTAAAAATATTTTATTACTAAATAATGTACCATGTTATAATATTTAAATGTAAAAATAAATATATGATAAAATGCATTAAACATTTTAAGAAATGTATTTCTACATATTATTCTACATATGTTCTATAAATATTATTGACTTTTATAAACTTAAGTATTTTAATTTATGCATTTATAAATTATTCTAATGAGTCATTAGACATTATCAAATTCCCATGGGGTTCATGACATAACAAAAATATAAATAATCCCTGGTTTAGTAGTTTAATACCTTCCTTTTAAAGACAAGGAAACTTAGAACCCTAGAAACTAAGTAATATGCTTAAGGTTACAAAGGGAGTAAATTGCAAAATTAGGATCTGAACACTCATCATTTGCACAGAAATCCAGTCTTCTTTCCTATATAACAAATTGCTTATTGAATTATTTTCACTAAATTTTGTATTTTAACTTCAGGTCCTATGATCTTACTCTGGAAGATTCCTCTATCCTTGAGATGTTTTAACCTTGGGAACTTTATTTTTCCCTAGTGGTGAGTTTCTGAGTTTTCTGAGTGGTGAGTTTCTCCCAGAAATCCCATTTTGAGAAAGTTCCCAAGCCAGCTGTACTTCATTTTTGTCTGAGTCTAACTCTGTACTTTCCAGTGACCTTTCTCTCTCTGTCCTGCTTTTACCTCCTTCTTACATTTTTTGGTTCCCCGATAGCATTTGTGTTCCTTCATACAAGATTCAGCCAAGATGATGGAGTACCAATCAGAACCCACTGAACTCTTTCAACATTTTCCTCCAAACAACTTTAAAATAATACTCAAAATCTAATTTTGGAGGGGGCAAAGTCAAGAAAAAATGAGAGACATTTTTTTCAGTCAAAAACAATTTAAAAGGTCCATAGAGGTATCTATCACAATGTAGTGAACGCAAGAATATCAGCAGTAGGATTTGAAAATGGCACAATGACAGCCTTTTATGACCCCCAGTCACAATCCAAGGGTCAAGAAGAGTGCTAGTTCTTGGACCTGCAATAGAGCAAAGGTCTGATCACAATCTTTGAAAACAGTTACATGAAAAACCAAAAATCTTAGCAAAGTGTCTCCTAACCGGAAGGTGAACAGAGCCCAACTTTAGCATTAAGTTCAAAGTAAAAAACTAGGAAATGAATATAAAAAACAATAACAACAAATTTTTGACTATTAAAGTTGATATGGTGGTAGGGAAATCCAAAACATACATTTAGAAAAAGAAAATTGTGAAAAAAATCTAAAAAGAAAAACTTCAAAGAAAAATGCTGATCAGACCCAAGACCAGCAAAAATTCCTAGAAGAGTTAAAAAAAAATATGAGAGTGACAGAGGAAAAGCCTGAAAAAGAAATGAGACTGATTGAGGAAAACAATGAAAATAAAATTAACAGCTTAGCTTAAAGCGGCACAAAAATACTGAAGAAAATCTTTTTTATTAAAGTTTTATTTTCAAAACATATGCCTGGATAATTTGCAAAACCTTGTATTCCAAATTTCCCCCTCCTTCCTCCCAACTCCTCCTCTAGATGGCAAGTAATCCAATATATGTTCAACATATTAAAATATATGTCAAATCCAATATATACATACATATTTATACAATTATCTTGCTGCACAAGAAAAATCAGATAAAAAATGAGAAAGAAAATAAGATGCAAGCTAACAACAACAAAAAAGAGTAAAAATGCTATGTTGTGATCCACTCTCAGTTCCCACAGTCCTCTTGGTGTAGATGGCTCTCTTCATTACAAGATCATTGAAACTGGCCTGAATCTTATTGGACCTGGACTGAATCAAGAAAATACCTCTAAAATGAAATTATTCTAATGTCCAAAAGGATATAAAAATGACTGAAGAAAAGTATTTCTTCAAAAGTTGGAAAGTGATACATAAAAAAAATCACTAACAGAAATAATTCCTTAAAAAACAGAATTGGTAAAATGAAAAAGGTACAAAAGCTCACTAAAGAAAATCCTTCCTTAAAAATTAGAGTTGGGCAAGTAGAAAGTAATGACACCATGAGACTATTAGAAATAATAAAAACAAAGTCAAAGAATAAAAAATTTTAAAAAATGATACATTTTATTGGAAAAATAAATGACCTGGAAAATACATTAAAAAAATTGTTGAAGAATTATTGAACTACCTGACAGAAATGATCAAAGAAAGATTTTAGACATCACATTCCAAGAAATCATCAAGGAAAACTACCCTGATATCTTAATTCAGAGGATAAAATTGAAACAGAATGAATTCACTGAGAACTTCCTGAAAGAGATTCCAAAATGAAAAAAAAAAGTTATAAAATGGGAAAATTTCAGCGCTTCAAGATCAAGGAGAAAAATATAACAAGCATCCAACAAGAAAAAATTCAAATTATTATGAAGCCATAGGAAGGACCACACAAAATGTAGCACTTTTGCATGAAAGGAACAGAAGGCTTGGAATATTATATTCTGGAAGGCAAAACAATTAGGATTACACCCAAGTAAAATCTACTGAGCAAAACTGATATAGTCCTTTCACATGTGTGTGTGGTGCAGGGAGGGAGGCAGGGGGAATGAATACTTAATGAAATAGAAAGACTTTCAAGAATTTCTGATCAAAGAATAGGATCTAAATAGAAAATATGACAATGAAACACAAAGCAAACAAAAAGACAAACAAGGAAGAGTAATTATATGGGACTTATTAAAGTTAAACTATTTAGACACATAAATAGAAAGAAGATACATATGATTTCTAAGAACTTTATCATTACTAGGGATGTAGACAGGGAACATATGTATAAATCAATTTTATTGGAATAGTCTTCAAAAAAAGTATAGAAATAAGAAAGAGGGATGTGCTAGGAGAAGCCAAAAGAGAGAATTAGAATGAGAAAATTTTCTCACATAAAAGAAGCATGCAAGGAAGAGCTTTTAGTGAATGGAGATATGAGGGGGAAGGTAAGCAGGCAATATTTGAACCTTATTCTCATTGGAATTGGTTCAAACCCAAAATAATGTGTGTGTGTACATGCACATGCACACATGTAAAAACACTGTTTGATATAGAAATATATATTTATCCAATAAGAAAATAGGAGGTAAATATATAAGATATAAAGAGGGGGTAGGGTAAAAGGGAGATCAGATTAATGGATGCATTGGTCAATACAAACACATACTTTTTGGAGAGACAGGATAAAAATAGCAAAAGAAAGATAAACAGAAGAAAATAGGATGGACAGAAGTATACTGTTAACAATCATAATTGTGGATGTGAATGGGAGATGCTAAATGAAATAAAATGAAAGTAGAGAACAAAATGGAGTAAAAATCAAACTTGAAGAATGCATCACATTGAAAACAAAAAGATAAGCATAACAAAAAGATAACAAAAAGATAAAATACAAGGTTGGAGCAGAATTTATTATGCTTTAGCTGAAGTTTTTTTTTTTTTTTAAAGGCAGAGGTAGCACTTATTTCATTTATAACAAAGCAAAAATAGACCTAATTAAAAGACATAGTCAGAGAAGCTACATTTTAGTAAAACTTATCAAAGGGCATTGAAGCAATATCAAAAAATTTTGCATCATTTCTCTGATAAACTGTGCATACCTTTTGACCCAGTAATATTTCTACTGGGCCTACATCCCAAAAAGATCTTAAAGGAGGGAAAGGGACCCACATGTGCAAGAATGTTTGTGGTAAGAAACTGGAAACTGAGTGGATGTCCATTAGTTGGATAATGGCTGAATGAGTTATAGTATATAAATGTTATGGAATATTATTATTTTATAAGAAATGATCAGGAGGATGATTTTTGAGAGGCCTGGAGAGACTTGCATGAACTGATGTTAAGTGAAATGAGCAGAACAAGGACATCATGATAGATGGCAACAACAAGACTATATGATGATCTATTCTTAATGAATTGTTCAGTGAAGAAGGAAAGCTATATACACCCAGGGAGAGGCCTGTGGGATCTGAGTGTGGACCACAACGTATCATTTTCATGCTTTCTGTTGATATTTGCTGGCGTTTTGTTTTCCTTCTCAGATTTTTTTTTCTAGGTCAGATTTTTCTTGTACAGCAAGATAACTGAATAAATTTATATACATATATTTATTATTTTATTTTATTTATTATACATTTATTTATTTATTTGTTTGTTTATTTATTTATTTATTATTTTAACATATTTAACATATATTAGACTACCTGTCATCTAGGGGAGGGGATAGGGGAAAGGGGAGAAAAATTTGGGAGAGAAAGTTTTGCAGTGATCAATGTTGAAAAATTACCCATGCATATTTTTTTGTAAATAAAAAGCTTTAATAAAAATAAACAAATGAATAAATAAATAAATATATAAACTGTTAATTAGGCACAAAATTAGCCAGAGCAATGGTAATAGAGAAGAGGAAAAGTGTAATGGCAGCCTTAGCAGTCAGAAATCATAGCTAGAGATCAGAGGAGAGAGACCCTGCTTCTGAAGAGAGGGCCTTCTGGGAAACTAGGTGATGGCACCCTGAATTCTGAAGTGTTGATTCCAGCCTTACCTCATGCAGAAAGACAATACTACTTGGTTCAGAAGGTGTTGAAAAATCTACCCTGACTATGCAATTTGTTCAAAGAATATTTGTTGAAAAATATGATCTTATGAAAGAAGATTCACATAGAAAGCAAATTGAAATAGATGCTTAACAATGCACAGTTAGAATCTTGGACACTGCAGGAATGGAATAATTTATAGCAATGAGAGATTTGTATGTGAAAAATGGACAAAGCTTTGCACTAGTCTATTCCATCACAGCACAATCAATGTTTAATGATTTACAAGATCTTCCAGAATAGATAACTTTCAAGTTTAAGACAGAGATGATGCGCCAATGATTCTTTTTTGGTAATAAGTATGACTAGGGAAAGAATTGAAAAGTTTCAGAAAAAAAAAAGGAAGGACAGAACCAAGTAAGATAATGAAAAATGGCATTCTTAGAATCTTCCGCTGTATCAAAGATAAACCTTAATGAGATCTTTTATGATCAAGTCAGGCAAATTAATAGAAAAACTCTTGACTAGGAAGATAAGTAGAACATCATGCTATTTGCTTTAACATTTAGATGCATTTTGGCTTTAGCCAGGTCTGAAAAATGTTGGCTAATTCAACAGTCCAGGAGCATCCCAACTTCATCAAACATACCCAACATTATAAGTGGACTTTCATTAAGAAGTGAATTAAACTATTATACCAGTTTGTGTGTTCTAATTACTTTGCAGTGTCCCAAGAGATTTTTAGTTGTAATAGTTTGAGTATGCATTTAGTAAAACCACAGGCTACTTGCAGTATTATTACTAAGAGAGATTGTTCATCCACCAGTGTTTTATATATGAAAACAGTACAATGTATATTTTAATATGCCCCATGCTTTTTCCTAGAAAGTTTAATGATATAAATCCAAAAAATACCAATATTTTAGCATTATAGAAGTTCAAAAGTTCCTATATAGACTACTCCAGATAACTATTTGTTTGATAATTGCTGTTGATTGTAATTTTAAAAAAAAAGAAATACAAGGTCATCATTAATGTACAAAAGGGTTTATGTTAACACAACTATGTCATTTTTTTGGGAAAAACTTGTGTAGACAGTGATCTGCTCTTTAAAAATAAAGTAGTCCTCTCAGTATAATATCTTAGATAAAAGTCATGACTTAAATATCCAATGGGAAGGAAATTTCTAGACTTTTCAATATTATATTGTATATTTCCCTTTTGTTTTAGTTGCATTATTTCTATTTTTATTGTGTTATGCTGCATGAAGGACTTTTTGTATTATTCTGTATAAATTTAGAATATACTTTGTTCCAAGTATTTGTAATGTTCTTTTTGCACAAAATTATGATTTGTTCTGAGAAAAAAAAAGTTTCTCCTATAAAAGTCTCATTTTTGAAACATATAGGGAGAGTCAGATTTGTAAAATAAGTGATTCTCTGATTCATAAATGATTAAAGGATATAAATTAGAAATTATCAAAAGAAGAAATAAAAGCCATCTATATAGTCTTTAAAATGCTCCAAATCACTATTCATTAGAGAAATGTAAATTAAAACAACTTTAAAATGCCACTTCACATCTATCAAATATAATAAATACTCAAAAAGTGAGGGGAAAATATGTATGATTAGTAGATAATTGAACTGGTTCAGCCATTCTAGATAACAATCTGTAACTAACTGTGTCCCAAAAGCTATACAACTGCATATTCTCTTTGATCCAGTAATACTGCTATCAATTCTGTACCCCAAATTAATACAAAAAAGGGAAAGAAACTGTATGTAAAAATATTTATATCAGTTCTTTTTGTGGTAGCAAAGAAATGAAAATAGAGGGGATTCTTTATCTGAGTAATGGCTGAACAAATTGTGACATATAATAGTAATGGAGTATTATTATGCCACAAGAAATGAGAAGTGGGGTCAGTTGGGTGGTGCAGTGGATAGATAGAGCACCTGAAGTCAGGAGGACCTGGTTCAAATCTGGCCTCAGACACTTAGCACTTTCTAGCTTTATGACCCTGGGCAAGTCACTTAACCCCACTTGCCTCAACAAAAAAACAAACAAACAAAAAGAAATGAGAAGTGAGGTTGTTTCCGAAAAACGTGTTAAGAAGTAATGTAAAGTGAACTGAAAAGAACTGGGAACTCATTATATATAGTAGAAATAAGGTTATAATGGTGAACTGTGAAAGACATGAGTACTCTGTTGAATACAATGATTCAAGATAATTCTGAAGGACTGATGTTGAAAAAAAAAAATTATCATCCACCTCCAGAGAGAAAACTGATGGACTCTGAGTATAAATTGAAGTATAATTTTGTAGCTTTAATTTTTTTGGCTTTATTTACTTGTTTGTTTATTGGAATATAACTAGTATGGAAAAAAGTTTGGCGTGATTTCACATGTATAATGGATATTCTCAGCGGATACAGAAAGATGGAGGTGAGGAAAAGAATCTGAAATTCTAAATTTAAAAAGTAAATAATGTTAAAAATAATTTAATTTTTTTTTTTTTTTTTTTGCTGAGGCAGTTCGGGTTAAGTGACTTGCCTAGGGTCACACAGCTAGGGAATGTTAAGATGTTAAGTGTCTGAGACCAGTTTTGAACTCAGGTCGTCCTGACTTCAGGGCTGGTGCTCTATCCACTGCGCCACCTAGCTGCCCCCCAAAAAAAAAATTAAAGAGAACATCTTTTCCTTGATATCAGGCACTATCTATCTTCTCACTAATATTTGTAATCACAGCACTCAGAAGAGTGGTTGATTTAGTTATCCCTAAATAGCACTTGCTTATTATTGACATTAGCAGTGAGGGATTTAAAAATAAATTACATGTATTTATACTAATTAATATCCTGCTTCAGAGCTCATAGGTTACTTTCATAAAAATAATAATAATATCAGATTCATCTAAATATGGCACTGAGGAGCCTCAGGCTTGGGAACAATGCTAAAAAGAAAAACAAAGGATATAAATTAACAACATGTAGATTCTAAGCAATTCTAGGTAGGATCAGGCTCTTTGGAATGTTTTTTTTTTTAATCCTCCTTCCAGATAAGTTCCATGATCATATACAAACATGCTATAGAATGAAGGATCTAAGAGCTTGAAGAGGCCTTTAAGGTAACTTGCTTCAATACATATCTGACCTATAATTGTTTATAAAATCAAGTCAAAGTTGTTTTTTTTTTTAATTTCTTCTTGAAAACCTTCAGTGAATAAGAACACACAAAGTATGTTCAAAGGCAATCCATTTGGACTTTGAGTATTTCTAATTATTAAGAATGATAGTTCTATACTAAGCCTAAATCTGTCTCTACAATTTATACCTATTTTTATTGGAGGACAGATGTCTTGGCAACAAACAGGATAACCTCTTTTTCATAGGGCATACCTACATATATTGAAAATTGCTATTAGTGTCCATTCCTTTGCCCTCACTCAAGTCTTCTTTTCTGCAGGCTAAATATCATGCCTATTTGTTCTGACTTTTCTATGTACTCTAAATAAAGATTTATTGATTTAAAATATGATGAAGCTATTTTGTTTTTGCAAGATCATATAATTTAACCTATTCATTTTTGCTTCTTTAAAGCATAGGCCTTATGACAGATTGGATATTTCTAACTTGAAGAGCAGACTAGATAGTTAGACTCATCACAAAGATGATAAGTTTTTCTGTCAAAACAACTTTCAAAGATCATCTAGTAAGTAATACATGGATTGCATCTTTATCAAAAAGGACTTACCCATATAGACAAAAGCAAAAAACCTAGAATTATTTGAGTGGCATATTTTAACAATGATTTGAATTTTACTTTGGATTTTTTAAAAATATAATTTGTATATAAATTAAGAGATTTATACTCTTCCACAGTTCTTGTAAAATTTGAAAATTTCGTTCCTGTCTTTGAAATATATAAGATCAGTGTATGAGCAAAAAAGTGTCTCTACCCATAAAGTCAGTCAATGGAAATTTATAAGGTGCTTATTATAGGAACTGTGTTAAACACTGATGATGCAAAAGGGCAAAAAAGGAATAATGGAGTCCCTTAAGTTAAGGAGCTTGCATTCAAATAGTGCAGACAATTTTCAAACAAAAAAAAAATATATATATATATATATAAATACACACACCCATATATACTTATATATATGCATATATATAAACATATGTATATATATATGCATATATATATAAATATATGTATATATATATATATTTGTTGGGTAAATTAGAAGCATTATTAGAGGAAAAACATTTTATTAAGAGTGATCAAGAAAACCTTATTTAAAAAGGTAGAGTGTTACTTAAAGCATGAAGGAAACCAGGAAAGCTAAAAAGAAGTGAAAAAGGAAGGTGTTCCAGTTATGGTGGATAATCAATTAAAATACATAGAATTAGAAGAGTGTCTTATATGAAGAGACTCATATTACCAGATCTCATATGAGAGTAAGATTTAAGAAGCTTGTGAAGGAAAAGGGAAGTAAGTATTAAAAAGCTTTAAACAGTTAATCAGGATTTTATTTTTAATCCAGGAAATAAGAAGCACTGGAGTTTGCTAAATAAAGGTGACAAGTCTTGTCTCAGTCTGTTCACTTCCTTTTGTATCACATCATAGAATCTTCCCAGTTTCCTCTTGAACTATGTATTTTATCATTTGTTATGACATACTAGTGATCTACTTTAATATGCCAGTTTTATTCAACCATTACCAAATAAGTAGGACACTATTACTCTTATTTTCCAGTTTTTGATTACTACTCAATTAACTATTGCAAATATGTTGTACACATTTGTTCTTTATTTTTAAAAATATTTACTTGGGGAAAATCAATTAATTTAATACAGAAATAGTTTCATATTTCCAAATGGTAGGACCAATTTAAGATTCAGTCAACAGTGCACAGTGTTTGTTTCCATTTCCTGTAGCCTCTGTGAGATTTGTCAGGTTTTTTTCTTTGGTCATTTTGTCAAATTGATAGATATGAGACAGAATTTATTAAAGATGCTTTGGTTTATACATCTCTAACTTTTAGTAATTTGGGAAATTCTTCCATGCACTATTTTGTAGCTTTGATACCTTCTTTTTAAAACTGTCAGATCATATCCTTTGCTCCATTATTTATTGGGAATGCTCCTGTAAGTTAAGTTTCTTGGATATGAAATCTTTATCATTTCCCATTTTCCAATTTTTCTTTTTGATTTTAACTACGTTAGATTTGTGCAAAAATATTTAATTTCAAAAAGTAAAAACTGTAAAAATATGTATACATATATTCGATTTGCCAAGTATTTTAACATAATTAACATGTAGTGGATATCCTGCCATCTAGGGAAGGGGTGGGGAGTTGGGGGGAAAATTTTGTAACAGAAAGCTACGTAAGGGTTAATGTTGAAGAATTACCCACACATATGTTATGCAAATAAAATTTAAAAATAAATAAATAAATAAATAAAATTAATGACAGCAGTACTGATAATCCAGAGGGATATTATTCCCCTAATGAGGCAATTTGGTTTTATATCAGTATGGTGAAAGCAAGTCAAGCCCCCCAATAAACATAAACTTCATTAAAAAAAAAGTAAAAACTGTCCATTGTATCTTTTTTGATACTTTTTATCACTTGGTTAACCATGAATTCTAACCTCAGCAATAGATCTGAATGATAATTTCTTCCTAGTTCCTCTAATTTATGATGTAACCTTTTGTTTTTAGGTCACATACATATTTGCAGATTATTAATGTATGATAGGAAGTTTGGGCCTAAATCTAATTTTTTTTTCTGATACTGCTGTCCAGTTTTTCCAGTAGTTTTTTTTTTTTTTTTTTTTGTTGTTGTTGTTGTTGTTGTTGTTATATAGTGTGCCTTTTCCTAATTTGGTCTTAACTTAATCAAACACTATATTATTGTGATTATTTGCTTCACTATGCTCTTAATCTAATCTATTCTACTCTATCTTTTAATAGGCACAAAATGATGTTAAAGATTAAGGCTTTGTTGTACAATTTAAGATCTGGTACTAATTAACTGTATTCCTTCTTAATCTTTTCTTATTATTATCCTGGAGACTCCATTTTTTCCCTTTGCATAAATTTCATTTTTTCCTAATGCTATAAAATATACTTTATTTACTTGACTTAATATTCAAAAAGCAAATTATTTTTATTTATCTTGGTATTTATTGTTATACTGACTCAAAGTACCCCTGAAATTAATGCTTCCCTCAATATTTGTCTGTCTTTACTTCTGCAAAGAATGTTTTCTAAATGGATTAATATAATTAATGAGTGCTAAGATTCTAAGTGGGTAAAAATACATACCCAAATATTTTGTAGCTTCTGAAGTTACTGTGAAAGGAACTTAGCCTTGTAGTTCTTCCTCCTGAGTTTTGATGATAACATAAAGAAATTTTAAGGATTTATGTAAATTTATTTAATATGCTGAAACTATTTGAATTTGTTGTTTCAATTTTATGTTCACTTTTTAAGGGTTTTCTAAAAAAAATCTTGATAACTACAAAAAGCAATTGTTTTGTTTATTCTTTATCTGTGCTCATTTCTTTAATTTCATTTTCTTGTCATATTGTACAACTAGCATTTTAGACACAATTTTGTGTCTAAACCCTGATGCTACTGGAAAAGTCTCGAACTTTCCTTAACTGTGTGTCATGTTTGCTCTTGGAATTTGACATTATTTATTGCATTAATCTATAAAATTTTCAAGATCCATTATATATCATTGTTCTAATAAGGAGACGTTATAAAAATTAGCAAATATTTTGCATATTCTAATCTTATAAAGTCACTAGAAAAGTTAAATAGCTTGCTCTCCATCACAAAGTCAATATGTTTCATGTGGAATTTGAATGTAGATTTTTTTTT
>JAJPUD010008610.1:18917-49310 GCA_023553655.1 Myrmecobius fasciatus | reverse complement strand
TCTCCAATTGATGGGCATCCCTTCAGTTTCCAGTTTCTAGCCACTACAAAAAGGGCTGCCACAAACATTCTTGCACATGTGAGTCCCTTTCCCTCCTCTAAGATCTCTTTGGGATATAGGCCCAATAGAAACACCGCTGAGTCAGAGGATATGCACAGTTTGATAACTTTTTGAGCATAGTTCCAAATTGCTCTCCAGAATGGTTGGATCCATTCACAGTTTCACCAACAATGTATCAGTGTCCCAGTTTTCCCACATCCCCTCCAACATTGTTATTTTCTTTTCATCTTAGCCAATCTGACAGGTGTGTAGTGGTATCTCAGAGTTGTCTTAATTTGCATTTCTCTGATCAATAGTGATTTGAAGCACCTTTTCATGTGACTAGAAATAGTTTCAATTTCTTCATCGAAAATTGTCTGCTCATATCTTTTGACCATTTATCAATTGGAGAATGGCTTGAATTTTTAAAATTTGAGTCAATTCTCTATATATTTTAGAAATAGGCCTTTATCAGAACCTTTGAATGTAAAAATATTTTCCCAGTTTACTGCTACCCTTCTAATCTTGTTTGCATTCATTTTAGTTGTACAAAAACTTTTTAACTTCATATAGTCAAAATTATCTATTTTGTGATTAATTATGATCTCTAGTTCTTTGATCACAAATTTCTTCCTCCACAGATCTGAGAGGTAAGTCATCCTATGTTCTTCTAATTTGTTTATAATATCATTCTTTATGTCTAGATCATGAATCCATTTCAACCTTATCTTAGTATACGGTATTAGGTGTGGGTCAATGCCTAGTTTCTTCCATATTAGTTTCTAATTTTCCCAGAAGTTTTTCTCAAATAGTGAGTTTTTATCCCAAAAGCTGGGGTCTTTGGGTTTGTTAAACACTAGATTACTATAGTCATTGACTATTTTGTCCTGTGAACCTAACCTATTCCACTGATCAACTACTCTGTTTCTTAGCCAGTACCAAATGGTTTTGATGATCGCTGCTTTATAATATAGTTTTAGATCTGGTACAGCAAGGCCACCTTCATTGTTGCAGGAAGTTCTAAAGGAATCCTAGAAGACACGTTAGAATAAAAACTATTTATTTTCATTTTTGCTTTAAAAAGTTATCCAAAAGAACTTCAGTGCTCCTATACAATGTAATTAATGCTTGTTATCTAGCAACACAGAGTTGTTCAATTCAGTAACTGAAATTGCTTTTAAAACTTTTCAGAAGACAGAGCTCAACATAGCAAGAAACTTGTCAATTTTTTACCATCTCAGCTAAGCTCTGAATGTTCATGATGAGACTGAACTGTGGCCATAAATCAAGAGCAATCCAATGTCAAAGTCATGATTATTTTGTGATTTTAAGTGAGACTCTATTCAGCAGTCAAGTGGTTCTCCAGCTTTTGGAAACTAAATGCTGCTGACGCTGACAGTTCAAATTTCAGTGAAATGCATTCTGATTGGAACCTTTCCAATTCCTTCTTAAAGACTCCCTATGATTTTTATAACTTGTCTGTCTACTCTCAGATGCTAGGCTTTTGCTAATGTACTTAGATTTCCCCCAGTCTGCTATTTAACTTACATTTCCTACAACTGAGAAGATTCTTAAATAGTTGCTAGTATTCCCTTTGTCTATATTAAGTCTTGATTTCCATCCTAGTTTCTGATAAACTTAAATGGAAGTTTTAATCATTATGAGGACTTATAAAGACAGAATATTAAATGTTCTTTCATCTAAATATTATCACGATATGATATATTGAAGTGAACACTAGGCTGGCAATAAAAGTATCTGGCAATAAAAGATTAGATTTCTGCCTCTGCCACTTAGTGTCTGTGTGACTTTAGGCAAGTCAAATGACTGGCATCTCACTTTCTTCAACTTGGAAATGAGGGAGTTATATTAGAAGTTAGTTTTATACCATCTCTAAATCATTTTATGATTTTGTGACTTCCCTGTATGATAGCTTCCTTTTCAATTTATGGAGCTATCCCCCATTGTTATTTCTCTTTGGCCATTAACATATTTATTTTATTTTTCTGTACTATATAGCTAGCTTTTTTTTTTTTACAATATTTTGGTTTGCTTTCCCATAATTTTTTTGGTATGGACAATACAGTGTGCTTCAGTTTGGCTCATGAAGGATTTAATGCTAAGAAAAAAAAATCTTCTCCAGACTATACAGATTAACACAGGGTTAATTTGATCACTTCCCAATTCTCTATAGAAAATTCATTTTTATTTGGAGGGTTATGATGTAGAGAGAGTTCTGAGTCTGAAGTTAAGAAGACACCTTTTTGAGTTGAAGTCTGGCCTCAGAAAGCTGTATTAACCTGGCCAAGTCACTTAATTTGTTTGCCTCCATTTATCATCTATAAAATGAGCTGGACGAAAATGGCTCCATTCCAGTATTTTTTCCACGAAAATCCCAAATGAGATGATGAAGAGTTTGATACCATGGAAAGGACTAAACAACAGCAACAAATTCCATATGAGAAAGAGCATCAGCTTTGAGTAGGCAAACAAAACTAGTTTCTGAATGCATACATTTCTCTTCATATGACCATTCAATGTATGAAACATAATATAATAGAAATAGATGATTAATAGACTATTTGATTTCTGATATGTGGATTTAAACCCTGACATGGAATGGACAGAATCTTGTCATGGGTCCAACTGCTTCTGATAATATACAACACAATTGGTTCCACAGCTGTTCCAAAACTGGGACTGCAGAGAGACTGGGACTGCTGCCCCTCTGTCAGCAGAAAGGGAACAAAAAAGCACAAGGTTCCATAACGTGACTAGAGAGTGCTCCCCTTTTGGGCTGCTGAGGTGTGTGAGTGACAGAAAATGTCCTTTTGAACCTCTAAGTCATCTTATTTTACTTACAGCCTCAGAGATGAAGAAAGCTAGGATGGGAGAAGATAAGCTATAAACAGTGTCAATTTACCCAGGAAAGTCTGGTTGCCATCTCTCCCTTTACATCTTTCCTCTTTCCTTTGATTTATGGTTCCTAAATGCCTTGTGCCTTCTGTAACAAAAGTCAATGGTAAAATGCAATTTATTTTTCAGAAGTACCAATGTGGCATAGAGCTAAATACCCCTGTGCCAATACTAACTAGACCAGTGGATTCCTGTAGGCTGCGGCTATTTCATCTCCAAATTGGAAATTGATAAGTATGAGGAAAATATTTAAGCTATATGAACCAACTGACTGTGGGAGATCAGTATCAGTGTGTTAGAGTAAGATAGACGATTGGATGGGGGAAACAGCAAAAAGAGACAAATCTATCTCCTTTATGGGCTTAGCAATGGACTGAGAAAATGAGCCAAACAGAGATGGCTCACTGATATGAAATCAACAACTTTCAGTGTTATTGACCACAAACTAAGGCTGGCTCCTCGAATTGAATTAGTAAAAGAGCAGGCTCTTTCTGGAGAAGCTTCATGACAAAAATGGGCATTGATGTATTCATTATGAATAATGTATTGTCTGAAATAGAAAAGAGTATTTCAGAAGAGACTAAGGATCTCTCTGTACTCTCAAAACTATTGTCATAGTAAATAAATAAACAAAAAAGGCAAAGAGGGTACTTTTTTCTTATCTGAATGAAGAATGAGATAATAAAGTTGTGTTTTTGGTGTGGCTAAACATATAAGATGCTTTTAAAAAACATTTTTAATTCATTGAAGTGCAAAGAATATTGGGAATGTATTGGACATTAAGTTTAGTATTCATGCCTGTTTTAATTATAAAAGTAAGCTAAGATTGAACAGATAGGTGACAATGGTGAAAAAAATATTGGATGAGTAACCCTTGTTTCCCGTGCAAACCTATGTTAATTAGCACCTTTACTGTATGTTGCTTTGTTAGAGAGAAGTATTTTATATATTGAAAATTATGAGACTTTTCCCAAGTCTCCTTTATGGGAGTTAAAAACCTGAATCTAAGTCTTCCTGATTCTGTCAGATATTTATCAATTATTAATTGTTGCCTCTTTCTTTTCATTTATCTATTTCCCAAAATCCTGTTAGAGATTTCTGAGAAACATTTTTGTCCTACTTCCATGACATGAATTTGAACTTATTTTGTATATGTCATGAACTTATATGTGAATACAAATATCCCTAACATGACATAATTTCCTTTAGGGGAAGGAACTATCTTGAATTTGGTTTCACATCCCCAGTTTTTAGAATAGTTACTGGTACAGTGTAAATATATAATAATAGCTTGATTTTGGATTACTGTTAAAAGAAATTATAATCTTAAAAGCTTTTAAAATTTGTATTTTTTGTTAGACTTTATCTACATATCTATGTTTGACATGAATTGAAAGAAGATTCCAGAAATTAATAAGGCTTCAATTGCCTGGGCATTTTTGGTAGGTTTTCCTAATCTTTTTCAGAAAAAAAAGTTTCATTTCTTCACTTTGTTTAGATAAAATTCCTAGTATTTTAGATAGAAATCACTAAACTGTGTTCTATCCCAAACTATCAGGAATATAAAGAGTATTAATGACATTAGCAAGTGCTAATGTCTAGGTCTTGCCAGAGGGGAGATTATAAAGCCCATAAAGCTTATGTTCCATATTCTTCCACAGAGGTGTGTGTCCATATGATCCCCTCAATTAAGCATCCTGTCTAGTGAGACAGGTAGAACCATTGCAGAAAATGTCATACTTCATACTAAAAGAAATTATTTTCCAATGATATCAGTAACAAATTATTAAATTAGGATCAAAACTTTTTGAAGAGTTTGTTTTTGATATTACTTTCTTGTTTGTAGAATTTTTTAACAAAATATAGATTTTCAGATTCTTTTAATTTGGTCAACTTTTATTTTTGCTTTTTTCTGAGATTGTGGTTGCTCCCCCTGCTTTTATTTTTATTCCAATTGATACATATTATTTTCTGTTCTACTTTGTTTTATCCTTAATTTATTTGTTTATTGTTAATACACATTGCTTTATGAATCATGTTGGGAGAGAAAAATTAGAGAAGAAAGGGAAAAACTGTGACAGAAAAAAAAAAGAAAAAAAGAAGAGGACATAACATGGGTTGATTTACATTCAATCTCCATAGTTTTTTGTTTTTTGTTTTTTTGTTTTTCTGGATGCAGATGGATTTTTCTATCCAAAGCATATTGGGATTGCTTTGGATCACTGAACCACTGAGAAGAGCCAAGTCTTTCATAGCTGATCATCACACATTCTTGCTGTTATTTTGTATAATACAATATTGTATTCCTGGTTCTGCTTATTTCACTCAGCATTAGTTCTTGTAAATCTTTCCAGGCCTTTCTAAAACCACCTTGTTCATCATTTCTTTTAGAAAAATAATATTCCATTACCTTCACATACCTTCACATTGCCTAATTGATGGGCATCTACTCATTTTCCAATTCTTTATTCCCCAAAAAACACCTGCTACAAATGTGAGTCCTTTCCCCTCCCTTATAATTTCCTTGGAATATAGACCTAGTAATAGCACTACTGTATCAAAGAATATGCACAGTTTAATGGCCTTTTGAACGTAGTTCCAGAATGCTCTCCAGAATGGTTGGATCATTTCACAACTCCAACAATGCATTAGTGTCCCAGTTTTCCCACATCCCCTTTAAAATTTATCATTATCGTTTTCTGTAATCTTGGCCAATCTGAGAGATATGAGGTAGTACCTCAGAGTTGTTTTAATTTACATTTCTCTAATCAATAATGATTTAGAGCATTTTTTCACATGACTTATAGAAGGCTATAATTTCATCATCTGAAAATTGGTCATATCTTTTGACCATTGAGGAATTGACTTTTATTCTTATAAATTTGGTATAATTCTTTATTTTAGAAATAAGACTTTTATCAGATACACTGGCTGTAAAAGATTTTCCCCAGCTTTGTACTTCCCTTTTAATCTTGTTTCTCTTGGTTTTGCTTGTGCAAAACCTTTTTTTAATTTAATGTAATAAAATTTTTGCATTTTGCCTTTTATAATGTTCTCTATTTCCATTTTGGTCATAAATTCCTCCCTTCTCTAAAGATCTGATAGGCCCTGATTATCCCTTGTTCTCCTAATTTGTTTATGATATCATCAATAATGCCCGAATCCTTTACCCATTCTTACCTTGTTTTGATATGGAGTGTGAGATGTAGGTTATGCCAAATTTCTGACATTATTTTTCAGTTTTTTTCCAGCAATTTGTGTCATATAGTCAGTTCTTAATCCAAAAGCTAGAGTTTCTTGGCTTATCAAATGCTAGTTTAATATAGGCCTTGATTACTGTGTCATGTGTATTTAATTTATTCCACTGATCCACCACTCTATTTCTTAGCCAAAAACAAGTGATTTTGATGACTGTTGCATTATAATAGAGTTTTAGGTTTGGTACTGCTAAGCAACCATATTTTTGTATTTTTTTTCATTAATTCCCCTGATATTCTTGGCCTTTTGTTCTTCCAGATGAATTTTGCTATTATTTTTTCTGGTTCTATAAAATAATTTTTGTCAGTTTGATTGGTATGGATAGCATTGAACAAAAGTAAACCAATTTAGGAAAATTTTCCATTTTTATTATATTAGGTAGGCCTATTCATAAGCAATTAATATTTTTCAATTCTTTAGAACTCACTTTACTTGTGTGAAAAGTGTTTTGTAATTGTATTCATATTGCTCTTGGGTTTGTCTTGGACGATAGCCACCCAAATATTTTATTTTGTTCACAGTAATTTTAAATGGAATTTCTCTTTCTATCTCTTGCTGATGGGCTTTGTCAATTATATATAGAAATGCTGATGATTTGTGTCAGTTTAGTTTATATCCAGCAACTTTGCTAAAGTTACTGTTTCAAGTAGTTTTGGAATGACTTTCTATGATTCGTTAAGTATCTCATCATATCACCTTCAAAGAGTAATAGTTTTATTTCCTCATTGCCTATTCTAATTCTTTTAATTTCTTTTTATTTTCTTATTGCTAAAGCCAACATTTCTAGGACAATATTGAACAATAGTGGCGATAATGGTCATCCTTGTTTCACTCCTGATCTTTTTGGGAATGCATCTAGCCTCTCTCCATTACATGCTTGCTGCTGGTTTTAGATAGATACTGCTTATTATTTTAAGGAAAGCTCCCTTTATCCATATGCTCTCTAGTATTTTTAAAAGGAATGGGTTCTGTAGTTTGTCAAAAGCTTTTTCTGCATCTATTGAGATTATCATATTTCTGTTGTTTTTATTGATATGGTTGATTATGGTAATCATTTTCTTGATATTGAACCAACTCTTCATTCCCAATGTAGATCCCACTTGGTCATGGTGTATTTTCCTGCTAATAAGTTGCTATAATATCTTTGTTAATATTTTATTTAAAATTTTACATCTGTATTCATTAGGGAGATTGGTATGTAACAGTTTTTTTTTTCTATTTTGGCTCTCCTTGGCTTAGATATCCATATTTGTGTCATAGAAAGAATTTGGTAGGATTCTTTACCTGTTTTTCCAAATAGTTTACATAGCATTGGAATTAATTGTTTTTTAAATGTTTGGTATAATTCACTTGTGAATCCATCTGGTTCTGGAGATTTTTTCTTAGGGAATTCACTAATGGCTTGTTCAATTTCTTTTTTCTATAATGGAACTACTTAAGCAATTTATTCCTCTTCTGTTAATCTAGGCATTTTTGTAAATTTCCAGTTTTGATTAGATTGTCAGATTTGCTGTTATACAGTGTGGCAAAATAGTTCCTAATTATTGCTTTAATTCCTTTTTCATTGGTGGTAAGTTCACCCTTTTCTTTCCCCTCAAGCTTTGTTTTTTAATATATGGTTTGCTTGGGGCCTTCTAATGTGACAACCCACTAATGAATGCTGTCCTGAGAAGTAAGCTCCTTTTCTGAGACTTTACTTTTTTCTTTTGGTCTCCTTGAAAAGTTGATTTTTCTATGTACTATATTCCATCAAAGACATAAACTTAGCTAGGAGAGAGTCATTGTGCTAATGCTAATGTATTAATCCATAATGATGCTTTACCTCTTCTAGGTGATATATGTGCATTTTAACTGGGTATTCTAGAGTGAAAAGAATGACTGTAACGGGAAGATTTAGGACTCAGGGACAAAATGGATTTTTTGCAGTTCATCACATCTTATCCTATAAATGTATCTACTCTCCTTAGGGCAAAACTCTGGTCACACATTTCCATATATTTTCTATTCTTCATTCAGCTTTTGAGGGGGGGAGGAGAAGAATCTGTGTATTAGTCTTCCATAATTATAAGCCATTGAGATAAAGATAAGTATTGGAAATATCAAATCTATTTCTTATCACAGAACTGTCACTTTCATTCTGAATTTTGTAACTAAGAGTTAAGTCTACATTCACAAATGTGTTGACTATTGTGAATATGAATTTTGCCAAAGGATTCCAGAAGTTCATGAAAGTCAGCTCAAATTTCAACATACTATAGAGAGAAAATTCAGCAAAATTCACTTTTATGAGCTATTTTACTGTGTTAGATGGATGGAAAAAAGTAAGTTTGTTCTCTTCTTACTTAAATGCTTCTTTTGTTGAGAGAGGGAAGAGAGAAATCAGATATTGAGGGCTGAAGGAGCTGATAAAAGCTATTCGCTTGCTTTTCAAACTTGTCCTTGATAGTGGCCAAGATCCAGCAGCTCTAATGGCAAAGTTTGATATGTAACAGCACTTACCCAGATTTTAACAATGCAAAAGGGAAAAGGTAACATAAAAAGAGACTGGAGGGAGTCAGAAATGAGACATACAGAGCAAAAGGCATAGAATGAGGATAAGAGACCCACTGGAGAAATTGAAGAATTCATCATTAATATTGATTAGACTTTATCTGTCTACATTTGATTAGATTTTACCTTAATCAGATTATCAGCTACAGAAAAAGGGCATGACAGATTTTTTTGAAACCAGAAATACCCTTTCTTGATCATTCCTATTTTACTAAAAAGGTAATAAACATATTTCATATGTTGGGATACATAAGATAGTCATCAATAGAAAAATAAATAAGTTAGGACTTAATTTAATGAGAACACCAAATATATTTTCAGCTACACTGATTTTAAATTAATTTGTTATTTAATGTTATCTTATAATGGAAATGATGGTGCTTGTTTAAAATTCAAATGCCAAATGAAAGCATTTTCTTCTGAAATTCAATGTATTTTAATTTGTATACATTTTAATTCATAATGTAATTATTCCCCATTTCATACTCTCTGTATTATTAAGAGAACTTAGAAATGTTTTTTTTCTTGTCAGGATCCATGATTTTTTTGTTATAGAGAATTCCTAGTGTGGAATCTCCCTGAATAGAAATAATAGAAATGAAGCGGGGAAGGGGGGACTCACTGGATACTGGAAGATTAAGCGATTTGCCTATGTTCACATAATTGGCATAGGTCAGAAGTAAGGTTTGAAATCAAGTCTGCCTGATTTCTAGTCACTATTCCTTGCTGTTAATGGAGATATTTGTTTTAATTAAATATTTATTGTTTAAATGTTTAAAGCTTTATTGTTTCATTGCTAATTTATTCCATTAAAAAATCCATACAATGCCTATTTGAAGCCTAGCTATCTAAAGGCACTTAAGCATTGTTAATTGTTTTTCCTTTATTTATTTCTATGTTGCATTTTATGATAATCATGCTGTCTTTGTTCTATGATAATTTTAAGGATGTATAAAATGCATAGGGGTCATGTCATCCCTAAGAATATCTCTAAACTAGCACACAAGGCTGATAAGATAAGATGATTTGGATACTGACATGTATACTTATTAGATATCTGTAATAGATTGGAATCTTCTTTAGAGTCAAGACTATTTTGCATTTTGTTTTTGCATACCCAGCTCTTTACAATGATGTACATACTACCTGCTAAATATATAGCTGCTGGGTTTCACTGAAGTGAAAAAGGTGCATGGAAAATTTACAAGGTTATGGCAGAAAATGGCAAATGATGTATTTATAGAGAAATAATCCAAATTGTCTGACTCATAAATTATTGGAAAACCCAGGGGAAAGCTTTAAGAGTCATTGTAGGCCTTTTCAGGGTGCCTTTTCAGGAACCAGAAAGGCCAACATAATTTTCAGCCTCTCAGGGAGGGCAACAAAAATATTACATCACCTATTGACTTTCCCCATGTATAAATATGGTTCATATTTCATGCAGTTCTGGTGAATTGGGGCCGAATTTATGCTATGCTATTTAGTGACATTGCTTCTCGGCACCACTCAGGGATCAGATGGAAATCTCTCTCATCTTTCTCCCACCTTGCCTGCCTAGTTATATATGATGTAAAATGATGTCACTGATAAAGAATAAGTAGAGATATTCAATGTGGCTCTGGCATTTTATATCCTCAGATTACTCCCAAGGTTTTTTGTATTGAATTATTAGAAGGGCAAAAAAAGAGAACATATTTGTGATTTGCCATTGTTTTTCTCTTTGTCATTTATCCTGTCCTTTTTCATTGGCTGTAAATCAGTCCTGGCTTATCAATCAATCAATTATTAAGGGACTAAAGTATTCCATAAATTTGTTAAGCACTGGGACTTGTTAAGATAAAGAGAAAATAAAGACCCTGTTCCTCAGAAGCTTATAATCTAATGAGAAACTTACAATAAATCAATACCATTATTATCACTCCTAAACCTTGTACAGCTCAGGCAACAAAGAATTGGTAGAAAGAGAGAAAGGTCTACTTCCCCTTTACTTTTCCATATCCCACATATTCCATATGTGTTTCTACATACTTTGATAAAGGAAAACATTTCTGAATATCACAATAAGATTAAAGTTACTTAAAAGTTTTTAGAATTTTTTGTGTCATGAACCCCTTTGAAAATCTGGTGAAGCCTATGGATATCCTTTCTCAGAATAATGTTTTTAAGTGTATACAATAAAATGCATAGGATGACAAAATAAACCAATTATATGAAACTTCAATTTTTAAAATCCAGAGAATGCTATATTTAGAAGCCCTAAGAGAAGAAACATATAAAAAGGGATATATTGTGAAATAGATTAGAACACACTCACAGGACTCTAAATTAGAAAGAGGAGGGTTGAGAAGAAATATAGAAAAAATATTTTACATAAAAATTATATAATGTTTTATAGATAATATGAAATCAAGAAATGTGTGACTAGGTTTGACATAAGCTTCCTAACCAAACCCCCAAATATAAAACCTGAGCCATATTACCCAAACCCCTATCTTGAACCTTAAAAAAATATGTAGTGCTACAGTAAATGACAAAATCGTAGTATTTAGTATACAACTAGTTGATACATGCTGAAAACATTTATACATGAATTTATAAATGAGATACTATAGTAATAACAGTTTAATCATAGATGTAAGGAGCATTTAAAATGTGGGTGAGTTGCTTTGGACCATTGAAATTTTATACTGAGAATTCCTCACCAATAAAATCATAGATCTAGAATCCCTCTACCAGAATATAAAAACTAAAGGAAGTTGTAGTGGTGGTGGGGGATAATAACCTTAACATATTAATATAATATGATGGTATGTCATAAATATTTATTTGATGTAATGGTCATAAAAATCACTGCTTTTACAGATAAACTTTTAATACAATACATAATTTCTAATGCTTTGATAGTGGTGACTTTATATAGTTATAAGGATTTTATCTCCTATATTTCCACAAAATGGAAATTACCTCTCCAAAGTAAAGAGAACATTGCTGTTGTTTTTCCCTGATGTTTTACCAGTAGCTATTGTTTCTATGACAAATACAAAAAATATATATATACTATTGAATTGAATAATCTCTCATGACAGTGGGGTATAATGGATAGGAATCTTACCTTACAGCAAGAATGAAATGTTGTCTTGCCTCTGAAATATACTGTGTGATTCTGTAAAGTTATTTAACTATTTACCACTTCCAAGCAACTCTTTAAGTTTTGTGGAACAAATAAAATCTGAATTGCTAGAAGGTTTTTTTTTTATTGAGTGTCTTACATAAATGAAATCAAAGATCAGTTAGACCCCCCCCAACATCCCTCAAAATAAAGAAAAAAGATACAACACAAATAAAAAAAATAAATTTTAACAAATTTAAATAGATTTCTCATACTTGAAGATGTATTTAATAAGGGTTATCTTTTTTTTCATCATCTAAAAGAATGTTAAGATTTCTTTTTTTGATATCATTCTTTCCCAAGCTTTCTTCTTTCACATTTTTCCACCCCCATGAATGTAGGGATTAGAACACAGTAAAAAAAAATTAGGATTTTGATCCTAATTTATACAACATAAAAATGAATACAAGAAAAGTGCCTAGAACTTTTAGACCCAGAAAATAAAGTGTTAATCAAAAGAATCTAGAGATTGCTTTCAGAAATCAATCTTATGTTGTACCTTCTAATAAACACAGAGATTACATTTTAAAATTCCTGGTGCAAATAAAAATCTTTACATATGAACACAAGAAAGAAAATTAAATAACACAAGACAATATTGTACCCATCTAGAAGGTCAGGAAGGAATGGAATTATGGAATCATATATATATATATTCCAAAGAGCAAAGAAGTTCATAATGCAATATGATAAACTGAGGTTAGATATCAACAAGAAGATAGAAATTCAATAAAAGGAGGCATCTGAAGAATTGTTATAAAGAATATTTCTCCAGAACAAATTATTTATTTTGAAAACACCTCAAGGATCAAAAATACAAGAAAAATTTTAAAAATCAACAAATAAGGGCAAAAAAAATTACAACAGTCAATATAAAGAGATTTCATTCTAAAAGTATACAGGAAGACAAAATCGAAGCATAAGTCAGATAGTGATTGTAGAGAAAAAGACTTGAAATATTATAGACTAAGCCCCAAATACCCTGCCTACAGACAAATAAATATTTTTGTGGGTGTAAGTTGCAGCGTGGGAGACTGCATAAAAGAAAAAAAAAGGTAGAAGAGGAATAGAATATTTGATGAACCCTAATCAAATTGTCAACAATAAAAAGAAAATAAAGAGAGCTTACAGGAGAATTGGTAAGGGAACAATGAGTGTGATTGAATTGAGGGAAAGAAGTAAATTAAAGAGAAGAAAGATGTTCTTTAAACGTATATAAAGACTTTACTATAGGTATAATCTGTAGGGATTTGCTACTTAGATATATAGTTCATTTTGCCTTGAGAGAAAAGGAATCAGAACCCTTAATGTCAACTGATATCTAGAACATTGAGAAGGCATGGATTCAAAGATAAATTTTATGGTCAATAGGAAAAAAAATAACTATAGGGAGGACAAAGATTAATAATAAACTGCTTAATCAGAACATGGGATAGCTCCTACTATAATACAATTGTGCCCATCATCTCGATTTCATTTCTATGAAAGAGGAACAAAAAAGGAATCTGCCAACTTCAGAATCCTGGGTATTGTGTATTAGAATCATGCATCACCGTATCTGGAGATATAGCAACAGATTTTGGGAACCCCCTGTGTAGCTATATATTTTTCCTTGGAGTTAAATAGTGTGCTTACCTTGTATGAATTATTATTTTTAGAAATTGAATGGGATTTGGATCCTTTTATCTATATTTCTGAAGATTCAGATACCAACTATATCCTTATCTTACCACAAAAAAACTGAAGTTCAAAATAAGGCAAAGAGATTTTTAAAAATAGCGATATGACTGGGTTGGGGCAAGCTCTCTCAATCAATAATTGGGTTTATTGACAAATTAGGGTTTTTAGTAGTTTAGTGTTTTTACCATTAAAAATATACTTAAGTACATACATATGCATATATATCATTTCTCTTTCTATTCATTTAATATATCTATCTATATATATATATATACATATATATATGAACAAAAGTTATAGTTGCACTTGCTTAATATTACCAACTTGCAATTAAATGCAAGTTCATGATCTCTAAGGTATTAAATAGCCCAAAGTGTTTGATGCCATTTCTAGTTTTCAAAAGGTTTTACACTTCCTAAAGCTATGTTGAAAAGGAGAGTGATTATATGTAAACTTTCATTTGACCCTCTTCTGAACTTCTATAGACTGGGTGGCCAACTGGAAGCCTTGAGCTGCAATCAGCCAACTCTGGAAGCAAACATGAAAAGAAAAAGGGTGGGGAGAGAAGTAGAGGAAATGAATTCTAAAGCTTTTAAAGGCATATTTCAAAACAAATTGATGCCAATAAATAATATAAATGTGTAAGTTAGATTGAAATTAATAAATTAAATAAGAATTAATATTTTTGGGAAAATAGTGTTGTCTTTGTTAGCAACAATGTTGTATTTAGGACTTTACCATTATACAGCTTTTAACTGTATAGATGTATAACTTTGCATCCTGAATAAATGAATACTTTTTTATTTCTACTTAAATTGTCTCAGTTCCTTCCTAAGTTTAGTCTCCCTAAATAACACCACAAGATCCATATATATGGTATCCTCTATACTTTAGCACTGTGCTGGATGGATGGCATATATTTTAATATTGTATGATTATATATAATATTACATATACTCACACATACATATACACATACACAAAACCCTTTTAAAAAATAAAGTCAGTGATCCTAATGGGATCCAAATAATTCAAATGTATGTAAAATCAGCACTACAATTTCAGTGTTCTTTTACAGGTAATCCCCACACCCAACCCTATTAGAATGTCAGGTCCTTAAGGGTAGAAACTATTTTTAATTTCTTTGTACCTCCAGAACTTAGTACAATGCTTTACCAATAGTAAATATTCAAATAAATACTATTTTATTCATTCATTGATATAGGTAACTCCTGGTAAGGAAATCCCTTTTATCTGTGCAAATCTATACCTTCTCTGCATGTCTTAGAACATTGCCTGAGATATTAAGACATTAATTCCAGCAGCAGTCAGGTCTTTCCACTGATCAACATCAGTTACTGCTTTCTGTTACATCTAAGATCAATTTTGAATTATTTTAGCATGTGAAACTCTTCTCAACATGACCCATTCCAATCTTTTCAGTCTTCTTTCTCATTACCCCTCTCTAGCCATTCTATGGTCCAGTCATATTACTTTATTTTCTATTCTTAACACTCTATTTTTGTATTAAATGAATTCCATACTTAGAATATTTTCCCTTTTCATCTCTTAGAATCTCTTGTTTTCTAAAATTCTCAATTAAATTATTTCCCATGGCTTCTAGTCCTTTTCCCTCTAAGTTTAGCATATATATGTGTGTGTATACTATATATAATATCTATGCTATATATAATATACACACATACATACATTTGTCTATCCATCAATCTATCTACCTACCTACCTATCTTTTTTTCCTATCTATTTAGATATATGCTATACTAAACATTTATATATAAATATAAACATATATATATATGCAAACACATAGATGCATATGGCTTTTTATGTACACATTTTATCCCCTAGAAAATAAGCTCCTTAAGGACTTTTTTTTCCACTTTACCTTTCAAGTCCTGTTACTTAGTTTACCACCTGCTACAAAGCAAGTGTTTAATAACTTTGTTGATATATTGATATGATTTTCTATCTCTGCAAAAACAAAAATAACTTTTAGATTGATTTTACATACTTATACAAAATATTTTTATTTCATCAGTATGAGAAAATTCTCTGAAAAGGCCTTCCACCAATACATGGATGAGTCTTCTCCTTAATTTACAAAAGTTTTTTGGAAAACTAAAAAGTTAAATCACATTAATAGAATACACAGAATTTGAATTATGACTTCCTGGTCACCACTATGAAATATTCCCCTTCATGAAATAACATGACATGACAAATTATTTTGCCATTTATATTCTCTTTTTCTTCAAAATTCTGGTAGTCAAATGAATGAAGCCAACAATTCTCATTGAGATTTTTAAATTTTTAAAGGTTCCTTTGTAACCATTTCTTTTTTATTTTCATCATTCTTATTTTCAATGTAGTTTTCCTATGTCTTTAAATCTTCCTACTTAAGTTACTTTTTGAGAAATAATGACAGTTCTAAGATCGAATATTTGAAATTCTTGCACTGAATGACGTTTCTAACTTCACAAACTATAGCAAAATATGTAAAGGGCATGTGTGGACATTGTTTTAGGGGTATTAGTATTTTGTTTTTCTCCCAGCAAGTATTTTTTACTTTGTGGTATATTACAATGATACTTAACATTTATATTGGGCTTTCAGGTTTGTGAAGCATTTTACATGTATCATCTCATCAGTCCTCACATTGACCCTGGGAGTTAGCTATTGATACTATTATCCTCATTGTATAGATGATGGTATTGGCACAGAAAGGTTAATTGATTTTTCAGGGTCACACAGCAAATAAATGTCTGAGATGATATTTAGATCCAATTCTTCCTAAATCCAAGAACCAGTGTCCTTTGCAACACTTTTAATTTGCCTAAAGAAGCAGTTCTCCATATATTTTTAAATCTAGATTTTAAAAGGTAGTAGCTCCCTTCTTAAAGCTGCAAATAGAAAATTCAGTCAAATTAGGATAGTTGAAAAGCAGAAAATGATCTCTGAATAAGCATCTGTCTAAGAGCTGCAACTGTTCTCAGGAGAGTATATGTTGGATAATTCATAGTTGAACACCTTCTTTTGATCTGTATAATCATATACTCAGTTTAGAAGCAATTTGCTGAAATGCACATGGGGATGTTTTTTATTAAAGATGTACAACTAAATCATTAAATTGGTAATCTAAACTCATTGGCTTCCTTTTTAAAATGCATGGCCTTCATGGCTGTAAATATGTTCCTTCCAAATTATTTCCTTCATAATTTAAATATGCTGCAAGTGTGGCAAACTCATGCAGACTATAGGCCTCAGTTATTTATCAGCAGCATCAGCAAATCAAATCAATTCCCCCAAAGACAATATTATGGTACAATCGTGCTTTCTTCTCAATCATGAGCATAACCTGAATTTTAATATGGTTGTCAAAAATTTCCTGCAATTTTCATCCCAAGAATCTAGAAAATGTTTTACTGATGGCCTTGAAGAGGCTTGTGTGTACATTTCTTTATGTATGGATGCACTCTCATTCAAGATGTGTTTCATTATGGATCAACTGCCCTATATTCCAAGTAATTAAATACATGTTTACAAAATGAGAACCATTCCTTTGAACCATTTCACTCCCTCTTCCTCAGTTCATCAGCCATCACTTCCATCATATTCTCTAAGACATTCTTCATCAGGGACATGTATTCATGGGAGAAAATCACAAGAATGTTTAGAAACATTTATCACACTAAAAATTCCTTTCAGTTCTTAAGTAGTCAAGGTCTTTGGCTATAGATGACAGATAAACTAGTACATCTGGAGGCCTTGTGGGCCAGCATCTTGGAACAAGAGATAGCACCTGCATTGGGGAGTGAGAAGCTGGTGACACAGTTCTAACTTCAGAGTTCACAGAGATGACATTCTCACAGTCTCATGAGTGCCCAAGCAGTTTCAGGGGCAGCATCCATTTTACCCACAGGGTCCATTTCCCTCCCCACTTTTCTTTGTAACTTTTCTTTGTTCATCAGAGGCCAGAGGGGAGTAAGTGGTTTTAGCAACAAACAGTTTAATTGCCTGGATTCTTCTCCTTATATATGTGGTTAAACAGTTAATCAAGCAAGGGGAGACCAGTAGGGCTAGCAGAAATAGGGTGAGGGGGCCTATCAGGGAGGTTATAAGGGAGGTCACCCAGGGAGACCAATTAAAGAGAGACTGATACCAGGACATCAATGCCTTCAGGTTGTTTCTCGCTCCTCCATGCGTTTGGACAGATAGGGACTCCCTCACAACTCCTGAATTGTTGGCAAAAACAACAAGTTTCCCTTGGGCCATGCACAGCCTTCCCTGTTTAAGATAGAGTAAATCCAAGCCCTGAATATTTTGTAGGACTGCTTCTGCCAAGGAGTTTAAGGAGCTCTCCAGGAAGGATATTTGACTTTCCAGGTCCTTTAAGTCCTGGTCCACCTGGGAGCCTAAAGCTGACAACTGGCTGTCATCATGGATCAGGGCAGCCATCCCAACAGCAGTGGAACCTGCTATTCTGAGTCCTTCTAGCAGGGGAACAAAAATAGAGCAGCCCTCTTTGCCCTGCCCAACAAACCAAAATGTTCTTCAGCCCCTTCCTCAGAATACAGATAAACCTGAGGGAGCGAGTGCACAAGTAAGCAAAGCTCGGGGGATTCTTCCAGAACTAAAGTATATTCACTGATACAAGGGGTTTTCCACCAGGCAGAATAATTGGGAAACTGAGACAGAACAACTGAGGGAAACAGGGACGTGGGAACTGAGGCACCACATTCCACATTGTCAGGTCCTCTGCAGTTCTGGAGCTCCATCTCAGCCAGGGAATCCAGTTTGAGATGGACAGTTCAATATTAGGTCTGCAGTATTTTGTGCACTAGCCTCTGCTTGCAGAGGGAGCAGCAGTGCCCAAGACAGCTTTTTTTTTTTAGGAGGGACACTGCACAGCCCTCAGAGACTCCAAGGGGGAAGGGTGAGGCCCGAAATTGCTCCACCTGTCTCTGCCCAGAAAAACAGACAGAATGGGGAACACTGCTACAGATCAGAGTGTCAGAGTGTGCACACTTGGACCATCAAGGCAGGTAAACCACGAACTCAGAGGCCTGATAACCAGACTGCAATGGAGGATGCTGAAATACTAATTAAGGAACTGGGGTTACAGGACTGGAGAAGTGGAACAGAGAGACTGCCAGGAATCAGAAAATGGTCCCAGAAACTGAGTCTGCCAGGGCAATTCTAACAGAATAAGGGGGTTCAAAGTTAAAGCAGAACCAGCAATCACAATCCGGTTGGGGTTTAAATAATAAAGCAAGAAGGCAGGGAAAAAAATGAAAAATGGACTGTTGGAAGGGCTTCCAATTTAAACTGGTGGGTTGGGGGTAGAGCAGGAATATCTGAGGCCAAGTGAATAGGAAACTAGAGGCACCAGCAGTCCCCATTCTTTCAAGTATTTTTTGGAAAAAATCTACTAGCTTTCCTGGTTCCTTATTTATCATTCTTCCCCCTTTTATTTTTTTTTCTTTTCCACTGAAGGAATAATCCAAGGAAGAGTAAATAGGGCTATAATTGTCAATTTCATCTTACATAACAGACTAGTATTGTAGGTGTTTTCAACTCTAAAACTAAAGATCCTTCAAACGATTACATATCCCAAAGGGAACATTGTGATCAATTAGATAATGCGGATACAAACTATCCATTACAATAACAGTAACCCAAAATCTTAACCCAACATTTTCCATCCTTAAATCCAAAATACAGCAGTAGGAACCCAATCAAGATAGTACAATAATACACGGTAATAGAGGACCCAAGCAGGATTATATAATAATACACAGAGTTTAACAGTCGTTTACCAACCACCCTCAGTTCCCCCCAAATGAGATGGGAAGTCCATTAGGAGCAGGGGTGATGTCTCTTTAAAAAGCTGCTTCATGCTGAGAGGGGTAAAGTTAACTCCTTGTCCAGGGAGGGGGCTGGGTGTGGTGAAAGCAGGCAGTGATCTTGATTCAGAAGCAGGTCAATATGGCTGTAACTTGACCAAAATCTAAAACAAAAGACAAATCTAACAAATAAAGTCTAAGAATAGTCTGAGATAGAAGGACTGGTTCATAAGGACTGCTACAAGATATGGAGAAGCCAGTATAGATATAGCAGTAGCTTCCCATGCAAAGAGACAAGTTTGTCTCACAGTACAAACGGCTGTCAGCTGTAGTTCCCATAAACAAAAGGCAGTTACTTCTCTCAGACAATTGTGCCAATTTTTCTCTCATTATTTAGAAACCTTTAAAGACAAGAATACCTACAGACACAAATATCTAGTAACAGATAGATGACTAAAAACTCATTTGCCTAAATATAATGATTACATATAACCAGGTTGGAAACAGCAAGGTATGACATAATTGAATTGCATTAATGATTTCTATTGACTATTGCTCTGATCATAGAAATCAGTCACAGGAAGAAAAACAGGGACATGACTATACCATAATATAATCAGTCAAAACTGATTCTTCAGCTCATACAGGACACAGGATAGAATAGCCTTAACTCAGTTTTACTCCAGGTAATTTTCCCAGAAGCTTTCAGAAGATGGAGTTTTAAAACTCCTAAATAATATTAGCTAAAAGCCCAAGAAGTTTAACCTTCAATAACAAATTCCATTAACCAAAGCTTCAGATGAATGCCAAACAGACATTTACCATGACCTTATATTGATAACAGTAAGAGATTTGTCCCATGAACTTTCTGGGACTTATCTTTCATATCTAAGTAGATGCTTCATAAGGTAAATGTTACAGATCATTTTGCTTTTAAAATACCCAATGCATAAAAAAATTTCTAAATTGCATATTGTCCAGAACAGAAACATTTTAAATTAATTTTAACTTTTTTAAAAATTAATTTTATTTGTAAAACATATGTATGGGTAATTTCTCAACATTGACCCTTACAAAGCTTTTTGTTACAAATTTCCCCCCCCTAGTCCCCACCTCTCCTCTAGATGGCGGGAAGTCCACTCTATGTTAATTATGTTAAAATTCTTGACAAATCAAATATGTGTATACATATTTTTACGGTTATCTTGCTGTGGAAAAGTCAGATTTACAAGAAAAAAAATCTGAGAAAGGAAAGATAATGCAAGCAAACATCAATAGAGAGCATGAAAATGTTATGTTGTGGTCCACATTCATATCCCTCTCCCTGGGTGTATATCGCTTTCTTCATCACTATACAACTGGAATTGGTTTGCAACATTTAATTGTTGAAGAGAGCCATGTCCATCAGAAATGATCATCATATAGTCTTGTTGTTACCATGTATAATGATCTCCTGATTCTGCTCATTTCACTCAGCATCAGTTCATGCAAGTCTCTCCAGGCCTCTCTGAAATCATCCCATTGGTCATTTCTTATAGAACAATAATATTCCATAACATTCATAAACCATAATTTATTCAGCCATTCTCCAATTGATGGGCATCCATTCAGTTTCCAATTTCTAGCCACTACAAAAAGGATTATCCTAGCCTGTCTGACAGGTGTGTAGTAGTATCTCAGAGTTGTCTTAATTTGCATTTCTCTGATCACTATTGATTTGGAGCACCCTTTCATATGACTAGAAATAGTTTTAATTTCATCATCTGAAAATTGTCTTTTCATATCCGAACAGAAACATTTTCAAAGGGACAAAAGGCAAAAACTATTATTCTCAAAGTCCCTTTAATAACAGGGTACAACTTAAAGATGACTCAATACAATCAATTAAAACTTATGGAGAATATTCCAATTCCACACAAAAGAATCTGAAAGATTCTTTAAAAATATCAATTAAATCTTTGGAAATAATCCTACCAAATTAAAGATCACATTTGTTATCCTATTCCTTAAACAAGGAGACAATCATGTATCTAAGTAAACAAATATTCAGTCAATTAACATCATGTAAAAGTGAGCTGTCACCTTAAAAATGCTCTCTGCAACAGACAGGGGTGTTCATCTCCATTTCTAAAGAAGCAGCTGAAAGTGGTGGGGGGAGTTAAATCTTCACCCTTTGAGAAAGAACCTTCCTGTTTCTCCCTCCCCCATTCAACTTTTTTTTTCTTAATTAACTTTTAGGGTGCCAAATCCTTCTCAGGATTTAGCCAGTGTATTTTCTTTCTCCAAACAAATGTTCCTTCCATTGAAAGACTTGCCTCTTTCTTTTCTTCATGTCCTCTTCTCTTTCTTGCTACATGCCTTTTCCTTCTCTCTCTCTCCTCCCAAATACCTTCCTGATACTGTCTCTCTCCTACTCCTCTGTCTCTCAATTCCTGCATGAAATCATTCAAACTGTCATTTGTTTCTCAATCTTCCTTATCCCATCCACGTTAACTCATCTTCTTCCCTTCTTTCCTTTTTCTTTTACTTTCCTACAAAACTTTTAAGATTCACAATATAGTGAATAGCGAAATAATTTCATAAAACTCATGCATGTTTAAAATTAAATTTGACAAAATTTAAAGCATAACTTACAATGTTTATCAATTACACAATATGTTTCAGAAGGTAACATAAGTTATCAGGACTTTTTTAAACAAGCTATTAATAAACTGAATCAAATCAAATACAGCTTTTAGAAATTTTTCTTTTCCTTAAGTATTAATGGTTCAATATTCAAACAAATTTCTAAGATCTTATACCCAAGATAAACAATCTAGCATGTACAAGGCAACAGTAATTATAAAAAACAATAAGCTTGGGGAGTAGGGGGGGGAAATGTGTAACAGAAAGCTTTGTAAGGGTTAATGTTGAAGAATTACCCATACATATGTTTTGCAAATAAAAAAAAAATTAAAAAAAAAAAAACCTAATAAGCCAGGATATGGCTTTTTCCTAGTTTAGCTAGATTCCAATTGAATGTTGCAGGCAAACTGAATTACCATTTGGTTATAAGTGTAAGTGCATACACACACACACACACACACACACATTTTAAACTGCTTACCTTCCCCCAGGCAGAGCTGCAATCCCAATCAGGCTTTTTTTTTGGGGGGGGGGACTTCTCTGTCAGAGTTTTAAAGGTAGCCAGACTTTTCTATTCCTTTCAAATTAGTGCAAACATTTTAACTCCAATAAGAAATGAAAAACTCATTCCCTAGCTGTGTGACCCTGGGCAAGTCACTTAACCCCAATTGCCTCAGCAAAAAGCAAAAAACAAAACAAAACAGAAATGAAAAACCACAAGCATTTCTTTGAATCTCTAAAGTTTTTCAAAAAGTACTTCAAGGACCCTCCCCCTTGGAGAGCCATGGATTGAGAATTTCCCATTTTAATAAACACCATCACACTCAAAGCACAAAGAGACAAAAGACAAACAGTTCCAGAACACAAAAACAAACAAACCAGGCAGAAAAATCAGGGCAATCCAGACAGCGTCCTGTGGAGGCTGGTAGGGGGTACTTGATGCTGCTACCAGCTTAGCCATGTACAATCCAGAGTACTCACCAGGACCAGAACCGGTTTTCCAGAATGCTCAGTGCCAATTTGAATCAATTTGAGTCTCACTCTCCCAGTTTCCAGAAGATTATTAGAGTCCAGGGCTGAGGAATATCTTAAATTGGTCACTCCCTAGAGTCAGTAATCTCCCTCTCGCCCTCCAGGGAGATGGATTGGCTGTCAAATCCGGCCAAAGGCTAAATTGCTGGGGCCTCCAGTGAAATGCCCAGGTGAGAGAAAATATAGGACAGCCAAAATAATTGGATTTTAAGAGCATTTATTAGCTGGCCAGCGACTGAACCTCACCAGTGCAAGATTAGGGGTCAGTCCCAAGGAGTTTTAGGGACACGTATTTATGGGAGAAAATCACAAGGACGTTTAGAAACTTTTATCACACTAAAAATTCCTTTCTTAGGCAGGCAGCAAAGTGTAACAGGGAGGCAACTTTTCTTAAGTCTTTAAGTCGTCAAGGTCTTTGGTCATAGATAAAGATAAGGCAGTATATCTGGAGGCCTTGTGAGCCAGCATTTGGAAACAGGAGACATCACCTGCATTGGGGAGTAAAAAACTAGTGGCCAAGTTCTTCAGATAGAGTTTACACAGAGATAACATTCTCACAGTCTCATGAGTGCCCAAGAAGTTTCAGAGATAGCATCCATTTTACTCACAGTGTCCATTTCGATGGAACCACTGGTCATTTTTATTGATCAGCCCTCTGAAATCCTCTTTTTTCATGACTTTTACAGTATTATAATCACTCTGTAAATTAATGACATTTTGATTAAAATATTACATATCAATATAACCCATAATCATTGTCCATTATGCCCAGTAAGGCTGGTTTCAAAATATAAGGCTGTCTTAAGTAGTAGAGTCTAGCTTTCCAACTCTATGCATTTGAATAAGTTAAACCCTGCTCACTTATATTTTAGACCGCAATTTCATTAAAGCTAAGCATAAGTGCTACCTCCTCCATTAATTCCTAAACTACCTTCAGCTCTGCAAACTCATTTGTTAAGAGTTCTCTCCCTCTTCAAATTTTATTAGAGTATATTAATCTCTCACTTGTCCCTATTACTCCCTCCCACATTTTTAAATTATTGAATTTATATTATATTCCCTATTGTAGATTGTCAGTTACTTGAGGGGAGTGACTGTTTTTAAGTATCCACTTAATTTGCATTTAACAGAAGCTTAAAAAAACTATAGAACAAAACTGAATTGAGAGGAGTCAAAATAGATTGTGTATTTCATACCTGAAGGTTCATATTGTTAGCACATATTGCAACTGCTAAAGTTTGGGCTTGGATTTATTTTATATAAGCTTCAGGAAGACCATTTGTAAGCTCAGTAATTATAAGAATTTTACACTATAATAATTTAAGAACAATAACAGCTATCCAAATTACCAGTGGAAGTAATTAAACTCATAGTGAAACACTGATTAAGTTTCCTTTATTACACTCTTGATCACTTTATTTTCTAAAGATGTATTCATTTAATAAAATGTTTCTTGATGCTTAGAGGACCATCTCCAGTTGTCCTGATCTATATCATGCTACTGTACCCATATGTTTCCAGAGGAGAAAGTGATGGTGAATTTGCACAAGATTCCCTTACTTAAATCAATTCACTTGCATGTCACCTCCCTGATATCATGGTCCTGTTCAAGAACAAGAGACACAATAACATTCCGGGGTTTCCAGTATGAAATTCTTTTTTTAATGTGTAAAAGGACATTTTTAAGAAAGCATTCAATATTACTAATGATTTTTAGTTGTAATCATATGAACTATTATGTGAATGACTGCATCCTAAATCTGATAGTGGATGCTGAGACTCTGTCTTGCTAATTTTATATGAAAAGGAGGGGATAATTTCCTTCTTTCCATGCAGTTTTTTTAATGATCATAGCAGAGTTGCATATGAACATAAAGGGCTATATGATGATTTTTTGTGGGGTAGTAGCCATGAGAATGGAAAGGAGAAGATACATTTGAGGTGGAATGAAAAGCATATTGAGAGGACTTGGAATTGGATTGGATACAACAGGGGTTGTCAGGATGAGGGAGGGGGAAAGAGACTATTCCAGGATTTTAAGCTTGGCTGACCAGAAGACAATTAGTAGTGCTATCAATAGAAATAGGAAAGTTGTTAAGAGAAGAATGTGTATGGAAGATGATAAAAGTTACAGAAAGTCAAGAAACAGAGAGACATAGAGAGAGAAAAAGACAGAGAGACAGAGACAAAGACAAAGAGAGAGAGAAAAAATGGAGAGAGAGAGACAACAGAGAGAAACAGAGACAGAGACAAAGAGACAGAGACAGAGACAGAGACAGAGACAGAGAAAGAGAGAATGTTCCAATCAGTATTCAGAGACAATCAGTTTCTTTTCCGGGAACGGATAGGATTTTTCATCATAAGTCCTTTAGGAGAGTCATGGATGATTATACTGCTGAGAATAGCAAAATCATTCACAGTTGGTCAGCCCAGAATATTGCTATTAATTTGTCTACAATACATTTTGCTTTGCTTGAGTTTATGGAGGACTTTCCAGTTTACTTTTTTCCTGAGAGCATCCTGCTCATCATTTTCCGTAGAACAATAATATTCCATCATAACCACATACTACAGTTTGTTGAATCATTCCCCAATTTATGGGCATCCTTTTGGTTTCCATTTTTTCCCTGAGAAGAGAGTTGCTATGAACATTTTTTTGTATATATAGGTCATTTTACTTTTCTTCAATCTGTTTTGGCATTCATGCCAAGTAGGGGTATTGCTAGGTCAAAAGATATGCATGAATTTGAAGGTCTTTATGCACATTTCATGCTTTTTATTATTTAACAATTGGGACATGGCTCTTATTTTTTATAACTTTGTTTGAGAAATAAGGCCTTATTAAACAAACTTGCTTCGAAATTCATTTTACAATTACTATTGCTAATTGTATTTCCCCCCATTTAATCTCTCTCTCCTTTCATCCTTTCCCTCCTCAAAACTGTTTTGTTAGTAACCACTCCTCCCATTATGCCCTCTTTTTTTGTCATCCTCTCCTGCTTCCCCTATACCATTCCCCTGTTATTTTTCTGAAGGATAAGATAGATTTCTATAGCCTTATTGAATATGTATGTTATTTCCCTTTTGAGACTATTCAGATAAGAGTAAGGTTCATTCTCTCACATTTGCCTTCCTTTCTTCCCCTCCACTTTAAAAGATTTTTCTTCCCTTTTTGTTAATGGCAGATAATTTGCACCATTCCACTTCTTCTTTTCCCTTTTCCCAGTACATTCCTCTTTCACCCTTTAATTTATTCATTTTAAAAAAATATATATTATGTCTTCATATTCAAATTACACCTGTGCTCTCCATCTATCTATACTAATTAATAATGAGAAAGTTCTAATGAGTTACAAGTATTATCCTCCCATATAGAAATGTAAACGGATGAACATTATTTTCTCTTATATCACTTTTCTTATTATCTCCTTATGCTACTCCAGAGTGCTCTATTTGAAAATCAAATTTTCCATTCAACTCAAGCATTCACAAATGCTTGAAAATACTCTATTTCATTGAATAACCACCATTTCCCCTAAACAATTATACTCAGTTTTTTCTGGGTAGGTGATTTTTGGTCGCAATCCTAGCTCCATTGCTCTCCAAAATATCACATTCTGAGCCCTCTGATCCCTTTAATATAGAAGGTGCTAAATCTTGTGTTATTCTTTCAGTGGCTTCACTATATTTGAATTGTTTCTTTCTGCATGCTTGAAATACTTTGTCCTTGACCTCGGAGTTCCAGAATTTGGCTATAATGTTTCTGGAAGCTGATCAATAGATTCTTTCATTTTCTTTTACCCTCTGGTTCCAGAATATCAGGAAAATTTTCTTTGATAATTTCTTGAAAGATGATATCTGAGCTCTTATTTTTGATCATGACTTTTAAGTATATCAATATTTTTAAAATTAAATCTGGATCCATTTTCCAGGTCAGTTTTTACAATATTTCACTTTTTTTATTTTGCTTTATTGTATCTTGATTTCTCATAAAGTCAGTAGCTTCCATTTGCTCAATTCAATTTTTAAAAAATTATTTTCCTCAATGAGCTTTGGTACCTCTTTTCCCAACTACTCAATTTTGCTTTTTAAGGCATTCTTATCTTCATTAGTTTTCTGCATTTCCTTTTGCACCACTCTCAATTCTTTTTCTAATTTTTCCTCTATCTCTTTCTTGATTATCAAAATCCCTTTTGAGCTTTTGCATGACTTGAGCCCAATTCTTATTTTTCTTGGAGGCTCTGGATATAGCAACTTTGACTTTATCATCTTCTAAATGTGAGTTTTCATCATCCTTGTCACTATAATAACTTTCAACGGTTAGAAACAATTTTTGGTTGCACATTTTCGTAGCTTATTACCTGCCTTTTAACTCTTTGCTAAAGTAGGGCTCTGCATTATAAATATGGAAATATATATATAGAAGAATTGCACATGTTTAACATATATTGGATTACTTGCTGTCTAGGAGGAGTAGGAGGAAGGAAGGGAGAAAAATGTGGAACACGGGGAATGTTGAAAACTATCTTGGTATATATTTTGAAAAATAAAAAGCTATTATTGAAAAAAAAGAATAAAGTAAGGCTCTGTTGCCAGGGTGGAGGGTACACTGTCCTAAGCTTCAGGGATTTTATGCAGTTGTTTTCAGAAATTCTTCTAGGAACCTAACCACAAGTAATCTTTTCTGCCCTGGAGCTGTTAGAAGTGTTCCTATTCCACTGTAGCTGTTAAGATCTAGTGTGCTAAATCAACAGAGTTGCCACTGACACTCTCCACTGACTTTCAGAATCCTTCCTAATGTTCCTGGACTGAGAGGTCCAGAAGCATCTAGCACTGCTGCTGATTTGGAGGAATTTAAAGGAATTTGAAGTGATTTGGGGGAGAGGATCAGCCCATTCCTGCCTTTATTCCACCATCTTGACTCCACTTCTTTTAGTTCCTTTTTTTTTCCTTGCTTTTATCAAGTTATCTAAATCTCTTTTTCTATTTGTTTTCTCTTGAGTCAAGTAGGCAAATAAACTCTCCTTTCACTATTCTCTTTCTACTCTCAGGTTTAAATTGTCATATTGTCTGCTTTATCTTTCTAAAAAAAACATTCTTTTTCCTTATTCTTTTCATTATTTCTCTTTCTATGTATTCTCAACTTTTATTCTTTGATTCATGGAATTCATATGTATTCCATTTTTAAATCTCTGTATTTTTCATAGGTACTTATTTTGAGTTCTTTCTTCTCAATAGTTTCTATGTTATTGCCTTTTAGATCTTCCCTATTGGCCCACTTTTTCTGTCATGACTTATTCTTAGACATACCAATTCCTGCAGGGAATAGAAAGACTATATCCCCCCAGCATAGGAATTTTTTCTTTTGTCCCTGATTGTGCAGGGTTTTTTTGACATTTGCCACCCCTCATGGACATTTCCTACCCACAGTTGCCTTGAAGTCTCTTCCCTGGCTTTATGCCCTTCCATTTTTCAGTATGTCAGTTACATTACTTTCTCCTGAGGCAAAATGAGTGTAAACACCAAATCCCTACACATGATGTGCATTTTAAAGTCACATTTCAGTGAGACTTCCTCCTACCACTGAAACTTAAAATTTTCCATTTCTTTCCCTATTTTGATATTTCATTTGGCCTCTTCACACATTCTTTTTTAGTATTTCTTTCTCGTGAAAAGCTAGAAATTTTCTTATTTTCCTTCCTCCTTTATCTTCTGGAGCATTTTATTAGATGAATAATTCATTGTTAAACTATTATTGACCTAGACTATTATTATATCTCAGTAGATATTCTGAGATTTTCAGTTATTTAAGGGCATGTTTTGCCTCTCTTTTCTTTTTTTATATTTTATTTTATTTTATTTGGATAACATATGTGTGGGTAATTCTTCAACATTAACCCTTACATAGCTTTCTGTTACAAATTTTTCCCCCCAACTCCCCACCCCTCCCCTAGATGGCAGGATATCCACTACATGTTAATTATGTTAAAATATTGGCAAATCGAATATATGTATACATATTTCCAAACTTATCATTGTTGTGCAAGAAAAATCTTATCTACACAAAAGATATATCAGATAAAGGAAACACAATGTAAGCAAACATCAATCAAGGAATATGAGAATGTTATGTTGGGGTTCACATTTCACATCCCTTTCTCTGGGTGTATATGGCTTTCTTCAGTGAACAATTGGAGGTGGTTTGAAACATTTCATTGTTGAAGAGAGCCATGTCCATCAGAATTGATCATCATATAGTACTGTTGTTGCCGTGTATAATGATCTCCTGGTTCTGCTCATTTCACTCAGCATCAGTTCATGTAAGTCTCTCCAAGCCTCTCTGAAATTATCTTGCTGGTCATTTCTTACAGAACAATAATATTCCATAATATTCATATACCATAATTTATTCAGCCATTTTCCAATTGAAGGGCATCTCTTCAGTTTCCAGTTTCTAGCCACTACAAAAAGGGCTGCCACAAACATTCTTGCACATGTGGGGCCCTTTCCTTCCTTTATGATTTCTTTGGGATATAAGCCCAATAGAAATGCTGCTGGGTCAAAGGGTATGCACAGTTTGATAACTTTTTGAGCATAGCTCCAAATTGTTCTCCAGAATGGCTGTATCCGTTTACAGCTCCACCAACAATGCATCAGTGTCCCAGCCCTCCCACATCACCTCCAACATTCATCATTAACTTTTCCTGTCATTTTAGCCAATCTGACAGGTGTGTAGTGGTACCTCAGAGTTGTCTTGATTTGCATTTCTCTGATCAATAGTGATTTGGAGCACCTTTTCATATGACTATAAATAGTTTTAATTTCATCCTCTGAAAATTGTCTGTTCATATCCTTTGACCATTTATTGAAGGGTATGCACAGTTTGATAACTTTTTGAGCATAGCTCCAAATTGTTCTCCAGAATGGCTGTATCTGTTCACAGCTCCACCAACAATGCATCAGTGTCCCAGCCCTCCCACAACCCCTCCAACATTCATCATTAACTTTTCCTGTCATTTTAGCCAATCTGACAGGTGTGTAGTGGTACCTCAGAGTTGTCTTGATTTGCATTTCTCTGATCAATAGTGATTTGGAGCACCTTTTCATATGACTATAAATAGTTTTAATTTCATCCTCTGAAAATTGTCTGTTCATATCCTTTGACCATTTATTGAGTGGAGAATGGCTTGAATTTTTATAAATATGAGACAATTCTCTATATATTTTAGAGATGAGACCTTTATCAGAACCCTTAAATGT
>JAJPUD010008610.1:0-18817 GCA_023553655.1 Myrmecobius fasciatus | reverse complement strand
TTTTGTTTGTACAAAAACTTTTTAACTTAATATAGTCAAAGTTATCTATCTGGTTTTCAATTAAGAGTTCCAGTTCTTCTTTGGACATAAATTTATTCCATCTCCATAGGTCTGAGAGGTAAACTATATTATGTTCCTCTAATTTACTTATAGTATCATTCTTTATATCCAGATCATGAACCCATTTAGATCTTATCTTGGTATGTGGTGTTAGATGTGGGTCAAGCCCTAATTTCTTCCACACTAGTTTCCAGTTTTCCCAGCAGTTTTTGTCAAATAGTGAGTACTTATCCCAAAAGCTGGGGTTGCCTCTCTTTCCATCCCCAACTCTTAGCACAATGCTTGGCATAAAGAAGATGTTTAATAAATGCTTCTTGACTGATAAACTGATAGATATATAATCTCCTCTTTTTCCTTGCCTCTACAATTTTATGTATCCTCTTATTCTATAATATAGTTCACAAAATCATTGGTTCCCCTATAGGCAAGGTGTTATTACATTTTGTCTGTTCTAAATCTGTTTCTCCACCATTATTTCTTTCATTTGACTTCTTTTGTTTTTGTCAATTGTTTGCTTTTGGAAACAAATTTTTAATGGTTTCTCTATTATTGTTATTATTATTATTTTGCTATTATTGTAGCTGCTGCTACCTAGGCTGTCATTTTCTTTTTAATTTACTTATTCCTCTTTTATTTTATGGGACATTTAATTAATTATCTGGGCATTTATTGGTTTTTGCATTTGTTTGTGATTTTTGTGTTCCAACAATCTAGGTGTTTGCAAAAACAGAAAATTGTTCAGTCCTGGTTTGACTTATAAAAATGTGAATGCTTCTTTTTTTAATTGAAGATCCATTTGACAATAATTAGTCTCGGGTCAGGGTATATCACATAGGGTGGCATCTTGAGCTCTTTTGCTCTTTGAAACACATTATTCCATTCTCTTCTGAGATTTCTGGTGAATACAGCATAATCTCATGTTATACTTTTCTTTTATTTAAAGATCTTTCTCCTAATCACTTGCAAAATTAGTTACTTTTCATGGAATTGTTTAATGTAAACATGATATACCTTGGAATTTGCAGTTTTTTAGCTATGGGGAGGGCTGTGGGTTCTTTCAAAAAAAATGTACTTTTTTCCTACATTCAGAAGTGTTGGATGATTTTCTTTCATTATTTATTTTTTTATGGCATTCAGCTTTTTATAACCCTTTTTCTGAAAGGTCTATAATTCTGATTGCTATACTCCCTTGTCTTTGATGTCAGTATATTTTAATGTATTTTACTTAATTAAATATTTTACATTTTTACATTTAAATTTTTTAACATTCATTTTTAAAAAGAATTTTGCATTCCAAATTTTAAGATCAATGTATTTTGCTTGGATGGAGATTAAGTTTTCCTTTAACTTTTTGCAATTCTTTTTCCAAGTTGTCCTTCATGTCTGTTTATTTGTATTACCAATCACCTACTTCTGATTTTGATTCATTTATGACATTAACTATTGTGAATTCAGGTTTTTCTATTCTGCTAATTATTTCTGCCGTGTAAACCACAATTCTACTTATTGCTCTTTTAAATCATTTAAGAACATCTTGCTAAGGTATCACCTGGTATTAGGAGTCCATGGGGAACTCTGCCTCATGAGGTGTTGGTTCTTTCTTTTGTTATGTTTATTTATAGATTTTTGAATGGGTTTAGTTTATTTGGAGACTATATTTCCTTATCTTCCATTAGTTAAAAAGATTTTTAACTGAATTTTCCTTCTACTGAAACCATTGACCATCTGTCTTTTTTCTTTTATTCTCCTATCACTGTTTCTGACTCCATATGCCTTTTAAAGTAATTTTCTTGATGCTATACTTCAAAGATATCTCAGCCTCCTTACATGCTGGGAATTCATGTTTTATCAATCTTAATTTCCACCAGAAGTAAATTCAGGGAATGCATAACTCATTCAAGTTAGTTGCAGGGCACTTCACCTTAAATGTAGTAAATTTCCACACACTTTTGGCCTGCCCTAGTTCCCAATGTTTGTTTTTTTCTATTTTTTTCATGAGCTTTGTTGTAGTATAGAGAAATGCAATGAAGAAGTCAACTAGAGAAATCTTAAACCTTGTGGTTTTCTGGGGCACATAAATTTTTTAGAATTCTCTTTTAAGGTAATGGATTAGTTTGGGCAACCCAGCTAGAACATAATGGCTTCATAGTGGTAGAGGAGGATGCTAAATGAGTACGTTAGCAATTAAAGTTCAACCGTTTTTTCAACTAGTTCATCAGAGCTTTGCTTCAGTTGGGTTCTTGTCTTAGATCTTGAAAATAGTTGCAATTTTTTTATCTCATGTGCAATTCCTATTTTGAGGAGATTTAAGAAATCATAACATCAAAAAAAAAGTATCTACTCTTCCATCTTATTGATCATATTGATCAATTACTGTTTTGACTCAGATTCTTTGCAGGGGTTTAAATTAAAAGAGTTCCTAGTGTATTAAAAAATTCTTATAACCATCTTTTAGACAAATATTAACCTTTAATGACACATGACAGTTTTGTTCATTTGTTTGCTTTCTTGTTTTGCAATGTTTCATTTCCATTTGGAAACTTCTGTAATTCCAAAACAATTCTATTTCTTCAAAAATCAATACAATTATCAGGAACTTATCTTAATGGAAACAAGACTTCCAACTCCACTGAAAGTAAGGGATATCTATTCAGCTAGGGGCAGGCAGCTCACTTGAACTTATCTTGTTATCAGTTTTGCTACAGTCTGAAACAAAAATCGAATTCTAGTGAAAATTACCTTTTACCCCCAGTTCCTAGTAGTCTAGTACTTGACTTAATTTCTACAGGTTCATTTACTCATTTTCCAGCTTCAAGAAGTTTAAACCATACTCCAGGTTTCAGGCCCCTTTGGAGATCATTGCTTGTTTTTTGAGTATAAGTCTATTTTGGCCAGGAAATATTGTCAACTCTCAACATCATTTTCATTTTCAATTACACTCTATTTTATTTATTAATGTAATTAATTTTGTTTGTTGTGGTCTTCAACAATCCTTGGAATACTTTACACTGTCCTAAATCTTCAAATTAAAGGATTGGAAGGCATAGAATATGATATTCTAGAAAACAAAGGAGCTAAAATTACAACCAAGAATCACCTCCCCTATAAAAAATATAATCCTTTGGGGGAAATGGATATTCAATGTAATAGAAAACTTTCAAAGGCTGTTTTATTTTTTAAATGTAAATTTATTTGTTTATTTTCAATACACATTGCTTTATGGATCATGTTAGGAGAAAAAATCAGAACAAAAGGGAAAAACCATGGGAGAGGGAAAAAAAGAAAAGAAAGAAGAAGTGAAAATTGCATTTGTTGATTAACATGGAATTTTCTGTTCAAAGTTTAGTGGGATTGCTTTAGATCATCAAACCACTGAGAAGAACCAAGTCTTTCATAGTTGATCATCACACATTCTTGCAGTTTTTGTGTACAATGTACCTGGTTCATTTTGTTTCACTCAGCATTAGTTCATGTAAATCATTCTAGCCCTTTCTAAAATTAGCTTCTTCATCACGTTTTATAGAACAATAATATCTCATTACCTTCATGTATCATAGGTTATTCAGCCATTCCCCAATTGATGGGCATCTACTCATTTTTTCAGTTTTTTTCCTATCACAAAAAGAGCTGCCACAAACACTTTTTGCACATGTAGGTAGGTCCTTTTCCCTCCTTTATTCAGAGAGGCCTGGAGGGACTTGCATGAACTGATGCTGAGTGAAACGAGCAGAACCAGGAGATCATTATACACAGCAACAACAATATTACATGATGATCAATTCTGATGGACATGGCTCTCTGCAACAAAGAATTGTCTCAAACCAGTTCCAATTGTTCACTGAAGAAAACCATCTACACCCAGAGAGAGGGATATGAAATATGGACCACAACGTAACATTTTCATGCTCTCTATTGAGGTTTGCTTGCATTGTGTTTCCTTTCTCTGATTTTCCTTTTTTTTTCTTGTAGATAGGATTTTTCTTGCACAACTTGTCAAGTATTTCAACATTATTAACATGTAGTGTACTTCCTGCTATCTAGGGCAGGGGAGGGGGCTGGGGGTAAAATTTGTAATGGAAAGCTTTGTAAAGATCAATGCTGGGGAACTACCCATACATATGTTATACAAATAAAAAGCTTTAATAAGAAAAAAAAGTAAAGGGAAGAAAAATACAAAACACAGTCCATCTTGGTCCTTTTGAATATATTTCCTTTTGAAAGTGGAACTGGAATATGTTAACTTTTTTATGGAATGGAATAAAGTTGACAATAAAAAAAAATGATTACCTTGGAATACAGATCCCGTAATGGCACTGCTGAATCAAAGGGTATGTACAGTATGATAGCTCTTTGGGCATAGTTCCAGAATGCTCTCTAGAATGATTGGATCATTTCACAATTTCAACAATAATGCATTAGTCCCCCAGTTTCCCTGCATCCCCTACAACATTTATCATTATCTTTTCCTGTCATCTTAGCCAATATAAGTAAGAGGTGTGAGGTGGTACCTCAGAGTTCTTTTAATTTGCATTTCTTTAATCAATACTGATTTAGAGCATTTTTTCATATATCTATAAATTGCTTTAATTTCATCATCTGAGAACTTTTTACATCCAGTGACCATTTATTAACTGGAGAATGACTCGTATTCTTATAAATTTGACACAGTTCTTTATATATTTTAGAAATGAGACCTTTATCAGAAACACTGTATAAAGATTTTCCCCACCTTTCTACTTCCCTTTTAATCTTGTTTCTGTTGATTTTGTTTATGCAAAATCTTTTTAATTTCATTTAACCAGGGTTGTCTATTTTGCCTTTCCTAATGCTCTCCAGTTTTTCTTTTGTTATAAGTTCCTCCCTTTTCCAATAGTTAAATTATCCCTTGTTCTTCTAATTTGTTTATAGTATCATCCATTTTTTTTTTTTTTTTTTTGCTGAGGCAATTGGGGTTAAGTGACTTGCCCAGGGTCACACAGCTAGGAAGTGTTAAGTGTCTGAGATCACATTTGAACTCAGATCCTCCTGACTTCAGGGCTAGTGCTCTATCCACTGCGCCACCTAGCTGCCCCTAAAGTATCATTCTTTATGCCCAAATCATGCTCCCATTTTACCTTATTTTAGTATAGGTTGTGAAATATAGGTCTATGCTCTTTCTGACATTATTTTTCAGTTTTCCCAGTAATTTTTGTCAAATAGTGAGTTTTTATTCCAGAAGCTGAAGTTTGGGGATTTATCAAATACTAGATTTCTATGTGCCTTGATTATTGTGTCATGTGTATCTAATCTATTCCACTGATCCACCACTCTATTTCTTAGGCATTACCAAGTGATTTTGATGACTGATGCTTTATAGCATAGTTTTTTTGTTTCATATTGCTAAACTGTCATGCCTTTTATTTTTTAATTAATTTTCTTGATATGATTGACCTTTTGTTCTTCCAGATGAATTTTGTTATTATTTTTTCCTAGCTATACAAAATAATTTTTGGCAGTTTGATTACCACTAAACAAATAGAGCAATTTAGGCATAATTGTTATTTTTATTATATTAACTCAGCCTATCCATGAGCAAATAATTTTTTCTAATTATTTGTATTCTACTTTATTGGTATGAGATGTGTTCAGTAATTTTGTCCATATACTTATTGAGTTTGTCTTGGAAGGTAGATACCAAATATTTTATTTTGTCTACAGGTATTTTAAATAGAATTTCTCTATTTCTTGCTGATGGGTTTTGTCAGTAATATATAGAAATATTGATGATTTGTGTGGATTTATATTATATCCTGCAACTTTGCTAAAGCTGTTAATTGCTTCCAATATACTTTTGGATGATTTGATAGGATTCTCTAAATAAATTATCACACCATCTGCAAAGAGTGATAATTTCATTGCCTCATTGCCTATTCAAATTCCTTTAATTTCTTTTTCTTTTCTTATTGTTAAAGCCAACATTTCTAGTACAATTTTGAATAATAATGTTGATAACACACATCTTTCTTTCATCCCTTATCTTATTGGGAATGAATCCAGCTTTTCTCCATTACAAAAAATGCTTGCTGTTACTTTTAGATGATACTGCTTATTATTTTAAGGAAAGCTCCTTTTACCCCTATGCTCTCATGCTTTAAAGAGGAATGGGTGCTGTATTTTATCAAAGGTTTTTCTGTATTTATTTAGATTATCGTATGATTTTTTTTGGTTTTGATATTTATATGGTCAATTGTGGTAATAATTTTCCTGACATTGAAGCAACCCTATATTCCTGATACAAATCTCACTTGGTCATATTGTATTATACTGCTGAAAAGTTGCTGTAATCTCTTTGATAATATCTTATTTTAAATTTTTGAACCAATTTTCTTTAGGGAGACTGGTCTGTAATTTTCTTTCTCTGTTTTGGCTCTTCCTGATTGGGTATCAGTATCATATTTATGTCATAGAAGGAATTTGGCAGGACTACTTCTTTATCAATTTTTCAAATAGTTTTCATAGTTTTGGAATTAATTAATTCAAATGTTTGGTAGAATTCACTTGTGAATCTATCTAGCCCTGGAGATTTTTTTTCTTAGACATTTCATTAATAGTTTGTTCAATTTCTTTTTCTAAAATGGGGTCTATTAAAGTAATTTATTTCCTTTTCTATTAATCGGGGCAATTTATATTTTTGTAAATATTTATCCATTTTCTTTAGATTGTCAGACTTGCTGACATACACTATGGCAAAATAGCTCTTAAATATTGTTTTAATTTCTTTTATATTGGGGCTAAGTTCACTCTTTTCATTTTTGATATTGTTGATTTGGTATTTTTCTTTCTTTTTTCTAATCAAATAATCAAAAGTTTATCTATTTTGTTTTTTTAATAAAACCAACTCAGTCTTATTATCTGATTCAATATTTTGCTTAGTTTCAATTTTATTAATTTATCATTTGGCTTTCAGAATTTCTAATTTGTATTTAATTGGGAGTTTTTACTTTATTATTTTTCTAGCTTTTTTAGTTGCATGCCCAATTCATTGATCTCCTCTTTATTTTAGTCATGGAGCTATTTAGAGATTTAAAATTTCCCCTAAGTTCTTAGGTATGTTATCTCATTATTGTCATTCTCTTGGCTGAAATTATAGATTGTTTATGTGAATTATTTTTGGATACACTTATTTTTAAGAATTAGATTATTTAATTTCCATTTGGTTTTTAGTCTGTGTTTCCCTGCCCTTGTATTGAATATAATTTTTATTGCATTGTGGTCTAAAAAGGAAGCATTTACTATTTCTGTCTTTCTGCATTTGATTGTGAGGTTTTTATATCCTTATACATGGTCAGTTTTTGTGTAGGTGCCATGTACTGCTGAGAAAATGGTGTATTCCTTTCTATCCCTATTCAATTTTCTCCAAAGGTCTATCATAATCTAGGTTTCCTAGGATCCTATTAACCTCCTTAGTTTCATTCTTTTTTATTTTATTATTAGGTTTGTCTGATTCTGAGAAGGGAAGGTTGAGATCCTCCATTAGTATAGTTTTGCTGTTTATTTCTTCCTTTAACTGGCTTAAAATCATTTCTAGGAATTTGCCTGCTCTACCACTTAGTGCATACACATTTAGTATCCTTACTAACTCATTATTTATGGTATCCTTTATCAAAATGTACTTTCCTTTCTTAACTCTTTTATTAAGATCTATTTTTATTTTTGCTTTATGTGAGATGAAAATTGCTACCCCTGCTTTTTTTTTTATTTCAGTTGATGCATAACAATTTCTGTCCCAGCCTTTTACCTTTACTCTGTATATTTCTCTCTGTATCAAATGTGTTTCTTTTAAACAAAATATTGTAGGATCCTGTTTTTTAATCAGCTCTGCTATTCACTTCTGTTTTATGGGAGAGTTCATTCCATTCACTTTCACAGTTAAGATTAACAACTCTATTTCCTTCATTCCATTTTCTACTGTGTATTTATTTTTATTTTCTTTCCACTTAGTCTTTACTCCTGTGTTTTTTATCCACCTCATCCACTACCTTATCTTCTGTCAACTCTTTCCCCTTTCTCTTACCTTTTCTTCAATGTTTCTGCCCTCCCTTCTATCCTGTCCCTTCAGTTTCTTTTCCTCTTTCTCCTCCTACTTCTTTACAAGGTTAAATGAAGTTTGTATACCCAAGGAAATGATTAAGTTACTCCCTCTTAGAACTCATGAGATCAAGCTTCAGACAATGCTCATCCCCTTCCTTCTTTTTCCTGGATTGTAATAGGTCTTTTGTGCCTCTTCATGTGAATTAATTTGTCCCATTATACCTCCCCTTTCCTTTTTTTTTTCCAGTACAGACCTTTTCCCACCCCTTATGTCTTTTTCTTTGATGGCATTCACAACTGCACCCTCAGTCCATGTCATGCTCCACTCTGTCTGTCCCAAACAGATACAATTCTCAAAAGTTACAGATATTGTTGTCCCATCTATTGATGCAAACAATTTAAACCTTTAAAGAATATATATTTTCCCCTGTTTACCTTTCTATGCTTCGTTCAAGTCCTGTGTTTGTAGATTAAGTGCCCTTTTTAATTGTTTTTTTTTTCAATAGAAATAATTGAAAGTCACTTACTTCATTGAAGCTCCATTCCTTCCATTGAAAGATGATGCTGAATCTCACTGAATAGTTAATTCTCAGCTGTAACCCCGGTCCTTTGCTTTACAGAATATGGTATTCAGTTCCTCTGATCTTTTATTGTAGAAGCTGCCAGATCCTGGGTAATCCTGACTGTTGCTCTTCATATTTGAATTGTTTTTGTCTGGCAGCTTTTAGTATTTTTTTCCCTTGAGATTATAGTTTTGGAGTTTTACAACAATGTTCCTTGGGGTTTTCTTTTTGGGAGCTGTTTCCAGAGATGATGGATAGGTTCTTTCAATCAGTATTTCCCCTTTTGTTTCTAGAATACTGGGGCAATTTCTCTTAATGATCTCTTGTAGATTTCTATCCAGGCTCTTTTTTTGATCATGGCCTTCAGGTAGGTCGTAATTTTTAAATTGTCTCTTCTGAACCTATTTTTCAGGTTAGCTGTTTTTCAAGTGAAGTTTTTCACATTTTCTTCCATTTTTTCATTCTTTTTAGTTTGTTTTACTGATTCTTGCTGTCTCACAAAGTCATTAGCTTCCATTTGTTCTGTTCTAGTTTTTAATGTGTGATTTTCTTCAGATAGCTTTTGTATCTCTTTTTCCACTTGGTTAATTCTACTGTTTAAAGAGTTGTTTTCTTCAGACAATTTTTTTCCTTCCTTTTCCAAATTGTTGACTCTCTCATGTGTATTTATCATTTCCTTTCTCATTTTTTCTTGCATCTATCTTATTTGCCCTTTGAAATCTTTTGTGAACATTTCCAAGAAACCTCTTTGAACTTGAGACCAAATTATATCACTCTTTGAGATTTCTTCTGTGAACATTCTGTACTCATCTGAGTTTGTGTTTTGGACTGCCCTGTCACCATATAAGCTTCCTATGGTCAAGAGTTTTTTTTTATTGTTTCTTGCTCATTTTCTTTCCTTTTCTTTTGGAATTTCCTCTTTTTTTACTTTTAAGGCAGACCTCTGCTCCTGGAGTAAAAAGGGCCCTGTCCCAAGCTTCCTGGGCAGCTCTGAGCCTTGTCTTTGAGCACAAGGACCCCTTGTGTTTGTAGGGGATAGCTTTTCTTTTCAGGAAACTTTTCATGAAACAACCTGGTTTTCCAGAGTTTGACTTCTGAGCTGGGATTGGAAGCTTCCCCACTGCTTTGCTCCTCTACTGAGCCAGGAACGAGGATCTTACTTGCTGATTTGTTGTGATTAAAATTCTCTCTCCAGCTTTCCCACAATCTATCTGAGCAAGGATGAACATCCTGATGACCCCAGTGAGCCTGACCTTTCTTGAAATTTTTCCAGTCTATCTTGACCTGGGGAGTGTTTTCAATCTATAATACTCAGTTCAGAGGCTTGGTTTTATGTTATTTACCAGGCAAACTGTGAGAGCTTGAATAGCTTCCTGACTTCTCTCTACCATCTTGGCTCCATCCCCAAAACTCCATATTTTTTTGAACTTTATTTTTTGAGGTTTTTTTTTTCTTGGTACATCTTATCTTTCATAACATGACTAACATGTAAATATTTTACATGGCTACACATGTATAATCTATATTGAATTTCTTGCCTTCTCAATGATCAGGTAAGGAGGAAGGAACTCAAAGCTTTAAAAATATATGCCAAAAATTATTTTGGGGGCAGCTAAATGGCACAGTGGATAAAGTACTGGCACTGAAGTCAGGAGGACCTGAGTTCAAGTTCAGCCACAAACACTTAATATTTACTAGGTGTATGACCCTGGACATGTCACTTATTCCTAATCACCTTGCAAAAATATTTTTTAAAATTGTCTTTACATTTAATGAGATTAAATAAAATACTAGAGAAGAAAAAATGTATAGTGATAATGTTCTTATGCCTTCTGTACATGAAAGGAACATGGAATATGTTTGTTGATAAGCATATGCATTACAAGAAAATTCCACTCTGTTAGAATTTTGGTGAGCAGATAATTCTGTTCTCAAAGCTATTGTCATGCATAGTATGTAATTTTTAGTAGATCTTATCAAGGTGGAAAAGCTTCTAGGCTAAGCTGTGCATCTGTCATCTGAAGACAGTATAGGTAAATTTAAAGAGGTGGATTGCCAGAGGGACAAGCAACAAGGGATTTTTTTTTTTAGTGAAAACAATTCATGAAGTCATCTACAAAGCAACAGGGAGGATTCTACTATGCACCAGTGAATGGTATATCCTCAAGATGTTCATGTCTCTAATTCTTGGAAAGGAATAAAAACATATTAGGACTGTCTGAGGACCTTAAAATGATTCTAACTTCTAATTGAACAAACATTTGTTTATCATATCATCACAAACTTCTACCTCCTAAGGTTCTTTAGAAAAGTTTCCTGGAACTTTTGAGAAGCTCTGACTCAGCTGATTGGCAAACTGCTGCATTGGAGAACTGTCTTAGTAAATAAATCTTGTCTGTACTGCAGTGTCTATTCTAACTGTATGAACCAAGGTATTCCAAGGATCCATTCTAATTGTTCCCTATTAAATTCTTAAGATGTAACTCTATATAACTGACATATTATTGCTTTCCTTTTCCAGGGAGTTTTTTTCCTCTTGGGCAATAAATCCATCCCATTCTCCATATTCCCTAGTGTAATTTGGCAGGCTTGGGAACCAAAGGAGAAGAGATTTCTTTAAAATGAAAATACATCATTTACCTGGAAGTGGGGTTGTAAATGTCAAAAGTGTTCACAGTTCATCTGGAGAAGCCTCACGTACTCTATTCTCTGTAACAGAAATATAGGCAACAGGGATTTTTGCCCCTACCCCCAAAATGGCCTGGTTTCCAGAGAAATATACACTGACAAACTGAACATATGGCCCAGAAAAAGAAAAAAAATATATAACTTTCCTTTGTTCACTTAGATCACTTTTAGGGCCAAATTGTGCCCTGGGTTACTCATGTTCCACTCCCATAGAAACACAGACTGCTGTTGCCTGCTGTGAATTAAATGGAAATGTTTATTATTTTTAGGAAGTTTTATTTCTTAATCAAAAAAGGCCTCAGAGAACATAAGAATGATCTGCTATAGACTCTAAAACTATAATTTATATTCTGAGGGTCACATTTTACCCTTTGCCACTCATACTGAGCTCTGATTTGTTTCATCTAGAAATTGGCTTTGATTTAAATTTTATTTGCTTCCATCCATGCCTAATACAGGGGAGATCATTGAGATAATTATCTTGATAATTCTAGCTGCAACCTCAGTTGTTTTTTTTGTTTGTTTGTTTCTTTTTTTGTTTGAATGACTGATTTTGGTTTTAGTTTGCTTCATTGCTTGAATTAAACAGGCAATTCTCCCTATCCCATCCCTACTCCATCCTGTATTTTGCATGTATCATGCATATATCACAGTTCATATGGAAAAGCCTCACATACTCAATTCTCTGTAACAGAAATGCAGTTTCTGTGTAAGAATATAAGAGGAAAGAACTTACAGAAGTAAATAATTACAGGAACCAGAGCTAGCAAGATCCTTGAGCAAAATCTATTCCTCATTTTACAAATGAGGAAACTGAGTCTTGGAGAGATTAAGTGATATGTTTAATATCAAATAGGTATTAAGTTAATTACTATTTAAACCCAGGACCTCTGATTCCAAATACTCAAAGAGAAGTAGAATATGGACTGCTCTTCTCAGATCTCACTTGTCGATCTATTTAGCATTTCCTGAGTAAACTGTGCTATCTGTATTGATAATTAGAAAGAGGAAAGGCAAAATAAGACTTGACCTGGATTTCTATGCAAACAAATTGAATTTGGAGGGATTAATGTTATCCATGAAGATTGTTAATAAGGCCACTTACTACCTGTGTGACAATGAACGATTTGATGTTTCTCTGGGCAGTTTCCTTATTTATAAAATTATAATATTGGACCAGACAATTGCTAAAGTATCTTCCAACTTTGAGCCTATGATTACTTATGAGATTTAATTCTGTCATTATGGAGATCTCTTTATGGTAGAAATACTTTGAACTTGAAAACACCTGTCCTCCTTAGAATTCTGAAATTAGGCCAAAATATACCATTTACCATATTGCATTAATTACTAAAATTGTGAATAGTCCAAATAACCATCCATTCCAAATTTGAAGAAGTTTCCAAATGAAGATAAAGAATTATTTTAACTGCCTTTGAATTGTAATCTTTAATTTGTGGGTTATTTAAGCATTAGGGATCTGTATTTGTTGCTTAGTCTGCTTTATCACCTCATCATAGGATAAAACACACAAAAATATCTAATGTCCACCCAACCAATAAGTGTCTGAGGTGAGTTTTGAATTTAGGGTGTTTCTTATTCTTTCCATTGTGCCAAACAAAATTGGAGTGGGGAGAAGGAGTTTCAGAATTATTCTATAGTTATCATTACCTAGACACCTGCCTCAAAAAAGCCCATTTGGCAAAATAGTACACTTGTACAACAAAGAACTTGGATCTCAGTGTGTAAGGCTAGCTGTGCACAGGAGGTTTCCCTGTGTCTGGAATATACTTCCAATACATTTCAACCTTGAACAATCCCTAGCTTCTTCCAAAGCACAGCTCAGACATAAAAAAAATCTTAAATGAAACTTTTTTCAGAGTCTTCTGTAGCATACAATAAAAAGTGGTGTGATGCCAGTATGAGGTGCCAAATACTCAGGCATATAGCCTACAATACTCCCCAGAAGTCCAGTATTAGATTAAAATATAAACAGTTAATATTTAAATAACAATAAAGCAATGAAATGTAGATATTAATAACATGGTTTTCCAAGTAAATGTGCCCTACAGGCATTTTTTATTTACCTCTTGCCAACCTTTGTTCCTATTTGAGTTTGATACCATTGATGTAGTGGACATGACAATAGACATGAAATCAGGAAGATCTGGATTCAGATCCTGTCTCAGATGCTTACAAACTATGTGACCCTGACCAAATTACTTAACTATTCTATGCCTTATTCAACTTAATGGACTGGAGGCCCTTTCCAACTTTAAATGTATGATGCTGTAGTTTTATTTCCTGAGGGGGGGTGACTAGGACACCAATTAACTCAAAAGACAATCACTTATACTGTAGTAAGTCAATGCAGAAGCTGGAAATAGAACACCAGAATCACATCTTCCAGTTCAGTGCTCAGGCTAATAGACTATAGTACTATCTTTCTAATATGGGAACACTCTGGATTTCTCTAAAGCCCAAATATATTGTCCACAAGCTCTAGGATTGCCTGTAATTATTCACATGGGTGCTCTTAAAAAAGATGTGATAAGAGTTCCAGTAAGGTGTCCTCATTTGAAGGTCCTAAATTAGGAATACCAAAAACAGTATTCCATCCAGGACCCCTTACAACACTGCATTCTTCCTTCATTTATTGTGACTCTGAAAAATGAATTCATTCTGCGACAAATTCAGAGGCTGGTGTCTAGTCTATGTTGATGTCATGCTGATATTAATTGAGACTTTATTCATATGATTAAGTGAAGCCTTTTCAAAAACTATGCCTTAGATCCTTGTTCAAAGCCAAATACTGAAGTAAAATAAGACAATAACTTGTTCTAGCTTTTGACACAAACTTCCTTTTGTCATTCAGCAGTAATAATAGGGCAATGAGAGCTAACCTTGCTGTTTAACATCTGGATTCAAGTTTTATTTGTTTATGCTTTCATGATTGCCTGAAAACAGAATGTGATTTTATATACAAACAAGCACAATTTTATCCCCCCTTTAAGCAGCATTTGCTTTCTAATAGCTTATCTTCTCTTACACTGAGAATTAGCTAAGTCCCTTCAATTTCTCTCTTAATTTTCTTAGTGGCACCCCTCTTTGATAGATTCCTATAAGAGGAAAGAAAATAGTATGTGTTTTTATGGGAGAATGCAAAATTTGCCTTTCTTTGAGCTAAGAGGGCAAGCAGTTTTTAATCAAGTGGGTGTCCACATGAGTGGCAGTGTGGCAGAATGAAAAGAGTATAAAGCTCCCCATTGGGTAAAGGTCAAAGGATATGAACAGACAATTTTGAGATGAAGAAAATAAAGATATCTATAGTCTTATGAAAAAATTCTCTAAATAACCAGATTGATTAGAGAAATGCAAATTATAACAACTTTGAAATGCAAATGAAAATAACTGCACACTTCTCAGATTGGCTAAAAGGACAAGAAAAGGTAATGACAAATGTTGGAGGGGATGTGGGAAAACTTGGAAACTAATGCATTGTTGGTGCAGTTTGAAATGATCCAAGCATTCTGGAGAGCAATTTAGAACTATGCTCAAAGGGTTATATAACTGTGCCATCCTTTGACCCAGCAGGTTCTCTCCTGAGTTTGGATCCCCAAAAAAATCATAAAGGAGAGGAAAGGACTGACATGTGCAAAAATGTTTGTAACAGCTCATTTTGTGCTGGCAAAGAATTGGAAAATAAGTAGATGCCCATCAATTAGGGAATGGCTTAATAACTTGGTGTATAAGAAAGTAGTGGAATATTAGTATTTTATAAAAATGTTAGGCTAATTTTAGAAAGTCCTGGAAACTAAACTGTTGCTGAGTGAAACAAGCAGAAATGGGAAAACACTGTATACAGCAACAGCAAGATTGTGTAGTGATCATCTATGATAGTTTTGGTTCTTCTCAGCAGTTCGGTGATCCAAGGAAATCCCAATTAACTTTGGATGGAAAATGCCATCCACATCTAAACAAAGGAATGTGGAGACTGACTATAAATCATCACATGATATATTCTTTTCTGTTTTTTTTCTCATGGTTTTTCCCTTTATTCTTTTTTTCTCCCAAAATGATGCATATAGAAATGTGTAAAAAAGTGATTATATATTTCAAGTGTCACAAAAACCACAGTATGTTTTATCTTTTATCAACTTATGTTGCTTAAATTGATTTGCACAAGTTTTCCAAGAAAATATCTTTGGTGGTTCTAATAAAGGCCTCATTCTAAAATATATAAAAAATTAACTCAAATTTATAAGAATTCAAGCCATTCTTCAATTGATAAATGGTCAAAAGATGTGGACAGACAATTTTCAGATGAAGAAATTGAAGCTATTTCTAGTCATATGAAAAGGTACTCCAAATTGATAAGATAAATGCAAATTAAGACAACTATAAAATACCACTACACACCTGTCAGATTGGCTAAGATGACAGGAAAAGATAATGATGGATGTTGGAGGGGATGTGGGAAAACTGGGACACTGATACATTGTTGGTGGAACTGTGAATGGATCCAACCATTCTGGAGAGCAATTTGGAACTATGCTCAAAAAGTGATCAAACTGTGCATACCCTTTGACCCAGCAGTGTTTCTATTGGGCCGAGATGCCAAAGAGATCTTCATGGAAGGAAAGGGCCCCACATGTGCAAAAATGTTTGTGGCAGCCCTTTTTGTAGTGGCAAGAAACTGGAAACTGACTGGATGCCCATCAATTGGAAAGCGGCTGAATAAATTATAGCATATGAATGTTATGGAATATTATTGTTCTGTAAGAAACAACCAGCAGGACAATTTCACAGATGCCTGGAAAGACTTACATGAAGTGATGCTAAGGGAAATGAGCAGAACCAGGAGATCTTTTTACACAGCAACAAGACTATATGATGATTAATTCTGGTGGACGTGGACATCTTTTCAACAGTGAGGTGATTCAGGCCAGTTCCAATAGTTCAGCAATGAAGATAGTCATATACATCCAGAGACAGGCTTGTAGGAACTGAGTATGGACCACAACATAGCATTTTAATGCTTTTTGTTGATGTTTGCTTATATTTTGTTTTTCTTGTCAGGCTTTTTTTTTCTTGTAGATCCGATTTTTCTTGTGCTGAAAGATAACTGTATAGATATGTATGTATATATTGGATTTATCATATATTTTAACATATTTAATATATATTAGACTACCTGCCATCTAGGGGAGGGGGTGGAGGGAAGGAGAGAAAAATTTGTAACAGAAAGTTTTGCAAAGGCCAATGTTGAAAAATTACTCATATGTTCTGTAAATAAAGTTTTAATAGGAAAAAAAATAAGAAAATATCTTTGGTTTAAAAATCGTTCCACACAGAGGATTGGAAAGTTATTCCAGTAAATTCATTTTTCATCTTGGGGAGCTTAATGAGTATTTAGTGGTGACTTCATATATGAACATTGCAATTGTCCGTGTGGATTATTTCCAATTGAAAGTTATCTCTCTCTCCTCATATTTTCCTAGAACATTCTACCTTACTTTCTCTTACTTTGCCTTATGATACACTATGTGATTCTGATCCATGTACATGTTCTTCTTTCCTTCCCCTCCTTTAGGTTATAAGTTCTTCAAGGCCAAGAACCATTTCATTCCTGTGTCTCTGAAACACTGAGCATAGTAGCTTACCTATAGTAGTTGCTGACTAAATATCTGCTGAATTAGATTGACTTTTTCCCTCATTTTTCAAAATTAAAAATTAATAGCAATGTATGCCCTCAACTAAGCTAGAAACAGTTGAAGAGATTACACTTGCTTCTATTCACAGGTAAAAGGGAAGAGTAACTTTATTTTAGGTACTTTCTCATTCACTACATAATTTTAAGTATCTTTATTCTGGAGGCTTAAATTCTATGGATAAAAGCAGATTAATTGCATCAATAGGCTTACTTCACTACCTTCTTAATATTCATATCCAATGAGGAAACTATATAGCTTCAGTGAGATGCTAATAATATAGGTTTTTCTTCTTAAGTGATTATTTAATTTAAAACTAAATGCAGATTTCCACTTGTTCAATTGTTTAATTTGTGTCCAAATCCTCTTTACCTCATCTGTGGTTTTCTTAGCAAATATAGTAGAATGGTTGCCTTTTCCTTCTCCAGCTCCTTTTTACAGATGAGGAAACTGAGGCAAAATGCTTCAAGTATTATACAAAGTGTGTTTCCCTTCTTACCACTTCATCTTCATAGATTGAAATCTCTTAAGATTGAGAAATACTTCATTTTTTATCTTTTTTTCTCAGTACCGAGAAATTATTTAATGTTCTTTTGTTAAATTAAATTGAATTTGAATTATCATAAGCTTGTCATAGATTTCAAAGTAGAGGGGACATAAGAAGCCATCTAATCCAAACATCTGTTTTACACATAAGGAAACAAAGGTTTCAGAAAGAAAAATGATTTACTTGATGTCTCAGATTTGCAGAGATCAGGTTTTGTCTTTTGACTCCCAATCTATTCCTCCTTGAAGTTTATTATTGTTTTTCAGTGAACACTTCTTTTTTTTTTTAATAAAGCTTTTTATTTACAAAACATATGAGTGATTTTTCTACATTGACCTTTGGAAAAACTTTTTTTTTTCCCAAGCTTTTCCCCTCCTTCCCTCCACCTCCCATCCCTAGATGACAGGTAATCTAATACATGCTAAATAGGATAAATTATATGACAAATACAATACATGTATACATATATACAGTTATCTTACTGCACAAGAAACATCAGATCTAGAAAGAGAAGAAGAAAAAACAACCTAAGAAGGAAAACAAAATGCCTGGAGATATTCACAGAAAGCGTTAAAATGCTGTGTTGTGGTTCACACTCAGTTCCCACAGGCCTCTCTCTAGATGTATATGACTATCTTCATCGCAGAACAACTGGTTTGAATCACATCATTGTTGAAGAGAACCATGTCCATCAAAATTGATCATTGTATAGTCTTGTTGCTGTATATAATGTTCTCCTGGTTCTGCTGATTTCACTCAGCATCAGTTCATGCAACTCTCTCCAGGCCTCTCTGAAATCCTCCTGTTGGTCGTTTCTTACAAAACAATAATATTCCATAACATTCATATACCATAATTTATTCAGCCACTCTCCAATTGATGGGCATCCCTTCAGTTTCCAGTTTCTAGCCACTACAAAAAGGGCTGCCACAAACATTCTTCCACAGGTGGGTCCCTTTCCCTCCTTTAAAATCTCTTTGGGATATAGGCCCAGTAGAAACACTGCTGCGTCAAATGGTATGCACTGTTTGATAACTTTTTGAGCATAGCTCCAAATTGCTCTCCAGAATGGTTGGATCCGTTCACAGTTCCACCAACAATGTATCAGTGTCCCAGTTTTCCCACATCCCCTCCAACAGTTATCATTATCATTTCCTGTCATTTTAGCCAATCTGACA
>JAJPUD010008609.1:70682-86553 GCA_023553655.1 Myrmecobius fasciatus | reverse complement strand
GTTTCTTGTGCAGTAAGATAACTGTATAGATATGTATACATGTATTGTATTTGGCATATAATTTATTCTATTTAGCATGTATTAGATTACCTGTCATCTAGGGGTGGGGGGTGGGGGGAAGGAGGGGAAAAGCTTGGGGAAAAAAGTTTTTGCAAGGGTCAATGTTGAAAAATCACTCATATGTTTTGTAAATAAAAAGCTTTATATTAAAAAAAATTACCAAACCTGACAATGAAAGGAAAAAGAAAATAACAATTGTTGGAAGGATTTGGAAGACCAGACCCACTAATGCCCTGTTAGTTGAATTGTGAATTGGTACAAAAGAATTACTAAAATTCACTTAACTATGCAATACCATCAGTAGGAATATACTAAAAAGAGGTAAAACAAAGAAGAAACAATCCTATATATGCAAAAATATTTACAACAATATTTTTTATTATAACAAAGAACTGGACAATAAGGGGATTAACAATAAAATATTATTGTATTAGTAAAAGTAATAAAAACATGAATTAGAGAAATTTGGGAAATTTTATTTGATTTGGTGAAGCAAAGAAAACAGAATTAGGAGAATATTTTAGGTAAAGATGACTATAATTGGGTTGTAACAGACACCATCCTATAAACCATGCTAAATTATTTTATCTTCTAGGATCTGCTTTAAACTATTTGTTGACCTAATGATAACAAACAAAACACCTAAACAAAAACAAATAAAAAAAGAAACTAGTTGTTTTGGTATAATGACAAAATCTGACTGGGCCTTTGGTCCTCTCTAATATTATGACACTGGCAATAATGTGGAGGGCTATATCAGTAAAGAGATGACATCTGGATTAATCTCACTTCCTTTAACTCTCTAGGTGACCCTCATCACATAAGCATCATGACAGCATTACCATGAGAGCCATATTTTTTCTTTATTAATAATCATTTTTATTGTATTTTTTGTATGTGGACATGTATATGCCTATTGGTTACTGTTTTTCAAAACTGGAATAACAAAAATAAAATATTTAAAAAGAAAAATAAAACAAAAAGAAGTCATTGCATTTGAATTGAATTTAAAGTGTGTTTTAAAAACATAATATATGTAAATAAAATAAGTATATTTAAAAATTTTTCATTCAGAGAAACTTCCTCATTAACTGTTCAGGTAATAAAGTTCTCCAAGCAACTGGAGGAGTTTCTTTACCTTCAAACTTCTTACCTTTTCAATGTTTTTTTTCAATTCTGAATACAATGAGAAAATTTTCAAGTAAGTTATTGAATGTCTTTATTCTTTAACTTATTTTTATATGAACAAAGACTAATTACTTTTAAAATTTATAATTTAAAAATTTTCATTAAATTAAATACAGAATAAGAAATAAAAAACAAAATAGAAAAAGAAAGACAGAAAAGGGAAATAAAAAACAGAACAAAACATTGTTATGTGCCCAGCAGAACATCAGGGAGGATGCAAAATATGTAGCAATAAATTTCCATTTCAAGAAAGCACGTACAAGGGGCAGCTAGGTGGCGCAGTGGATAGAGCACCAGTCCTGAAATCAGGAGGACCTGAGTTCAAATTTGGTCTCAGACACTTAACACTTCCTAGTTGGGTGACCCTGGGCAAGTCACTTAACCCCAATTGCCTCAGCAAAAAAAAAAAAAAAAAAAAAAAAAAAAAAGCATGTACAATAATAGAAGAGTAGAAGAGATTATATTCAGATGGTCTATCTTTTCTTCGTTTCCTTGTAGGTTATTCTTTTGAACTCTGCTATGTGCTTTTTACTTTATTCTGTTTTTTTCCCTTTCATCCCCCACAGAATATTTATATGGGTATGTAAATATACAATACATATATGCATATATATTCACAATCACTCATATATCCACATACATACCAGCATACATACACACAAAAGTTATACATACATATTTACAAATATGCACATACATCCAAAACAAAATTAATAACTAACATACAATGGAGATTTCTCTCTTGATTGAATCTTTAAGTCTGACTTTGAGATCAATGATTCCTAGCCCTAACTTTTTTTTCTAATAATGTCTGTTATTATTGTGTTATATTGTTCATGTATTTCTCTTTATTTCCTATGTTGGCTAACTCTTCTACTTTAATTCTATTCCTTGACTTGCCTTCCTAATATTTAAATTTCCCTGGTTCCCTCATCTTCTTCCCTTAACTTTTCCTTCCCTCTTTATCCCATTGTCATTAATATACATACCTCAACTCCTTCTGTTAATCTAAACACTCTTCTGAGTCCTATTTTATCCTATGCCACCCTTTCCCTATACCTTTCTATACCCCACCTTATCCTTTATACCTAGTCCATTAATCTGCACACCTTTTCCCATGACCATAAATCTATACATACTTCTACACTTCACCTTGTCCTATTCCCTCCTCCCTTATTTCTTTATAGATTTTGGAGAGTGCTATAACTGTTGTGTTGTGTGTGTGTGTGTGTGTGTGTGTGTGTGTGTGTGTGTAGTGTTCCATGTTTAACTCATTCTCAATGTGAGTAGGTTTTCAGAGCTATCAACCCTCCTCCCTTTAATGGCTCTGTATGGGTTCTACTGCTGGACATTATTCAGATAACAATCACTATTTTTACCTTTTTCTAGACAGTTTGCTTTTTTAGGATTGATCATATTCAACTCTACCCCTATATTTCTTTTGAGCTACCCACAATTATTGATGCCAATCTTAAACATATAGTATATATTTCCATACGAAAAACATAAACAATTTGGCCATGTTGAGTCTTTTGGAATTAATCTTTGAGGTTGGCTTGTATATGTTAAATTTTCTATTAAATTTAGGGTTGGTTGACACAAAGACCTGAAAATCTACATGTTTGATGAATGTCCATTTCAAGGGAGGAGTGTTTCAATATTGGATTTTTCTGGATATGATATTTTTGGCTGGACGTGACCCTGGGCAAGTCACTTAATCCCAGTGTATATTATTCCAGGACATGTAGTCTTTTTTTAAATAATAGACTTTTTATTTTGCAAATATATGCAAAGATAGTTTTCAACATTCACCTTTGCAAAACCTTGTGTTACAAATATTTCTCCCTCTTTCCCCCCACCTCTTCTTCTAGGCAGCAAATATTATATGTTAAATATGTGCAATTTTTCTATTCATATTTCCACATTTACCATGCTGCACAAGAAAAATCAGATCAAAAAGGGAAAAATGAGAAAAAAAGAAAAAAGCAAGCAAACCACAACAAGTAGAATCACTGTTCCATATTGCTCTCTATAATGGTTGACAACTCCACCAGCAATGTATTAGTGCCTCAGTTTTCTCACATCCTTGCCAACATTTATCATTATCTTTTCTTGTCATCTTAGCCAATCTGAGAGGTATGTAGTTGTAATTCAGAATTGTCTTAATTTGCATTTCTCTGATCAATAGTGATTTAGAGCATTTTTTCATATAACTAGAAATGGTTTTAATTTTTTCATCTGAAAATTGGCTGTTCATATCCTTTGACCATTTATCAATTGGAGAATAGCTTGGTTTTTTTTTACATATTTGAATAAATTCTCTATATATTTTAGAAATGAGGTCTTTATCAAAACCCTTGAATATAAATTTTTTCCCTACTTTTCTGCTTCAGGTCTAATCTTGTTTCATTGGTTTTGCTTGTGCAAAAATTTTAATTTAATATAATCAAAATTATCTATTTTGCATCTATTGCATCTATCTATTATTAATTCCTTCCTTCTCCCATAGCTCTGAGAAGTAGATTATCTTTTGTATTTCTTTTTTCCCCTGAGGCAATTGGGGTTAAGTGACTTGCCCAGGGTCACACAGCCAGGAAGTGTTAAGTGTCTGAGGCCAGATTTGAACTCAGGCCATCTTGACTTCAGGGCTGGTGCTCTATCTACTACATCAACTAACTGTCCCTATCTTTTGTACTTCTAATTTGCTTATAGTATCACTCTTTTAAAAAATTTATTTATTTATTTGATATTTTCCCCAGTTATATTCAAAACAATTTTTTAAATTTGTTTTTAAGATTTTTGAGTTTCAGATTCTCTCCCTTCTCCCCATCCACAATTAAAAATCTACACGTGAATTTATGCAAAATATTTCCATAAATATCAAGTTGTGAAAGAGAACATAGATCTCCCACCCTAATGAAAATAAAAACCCTCAAGTAAAATAAAGTTAAAAAGAGAGAAAGAGAAATAGAGAATGCTTCAATCTGTATTGTTACAATCGATTCCTTCTATGGATATGTATAGGATTTTTCATTCTAAGTCTTTTAGCATAGTTGTGGTTGATTATATCACTGAAAATAACAAAGTCATTTACAGCTGATCATCCCAGAACATTGCTATTACTTTGTATACAGTAAATTTTACTTCATTCATGGAAGATATTCCGAGTTTTTTTTTTCCTATGCGAACATCCTGCTCATCATTTCCTAGAGAAAAATAATATTCCATCACAAACACATGCCACAGCTTATTGAGCTGTTCCCTAATTGATGGGCATCTCCTCAATTTCTATTTTTTTTGTCCTGAGAAGATAACCACTATGAATATTTTTGTACATATAAGCCATTTCCTTTTTTTCTGTTTTTTTTTTTTTCTGAATCTCTTTAGGTATTCATGCTTAGTAGTAGTGTTGTTAGGTCAAAGGATATGCATGAATTTGTAGCCCTTTGGACACATATATCTTTTGATTATCTATTGGGACATGGCTCTTATTTTTTTAATATATAAATTTGACTCAGTTTCCTGTATTTTTGAGAAATGAGACCTTATCAGAGAAACTTGCTTTGAAATTTTTTTTTTACATTTACTATTGTATTGTATTTTCCCCAATTTATTCTCTCTTTTCAGCCTGTCCTTCCTCAAAAGTTTTGCTACTGAATACTCCCTCCCCTGATATGCCCTCTATTTTCCTGCAGGATAGGATTGATTGCTATATCCCTATTTAGTTTATATGTTATTTCTTATCTGAGCCAATTCTGATGGCAGTTAGGTTCACTCACTCATCCTATCCTCCTCCACTTCCCCTCTACTGTAAAAGTATTTTTTGGTCTCTCTCTTTTTTTTATGACAGATAATTTGCACCATTCCACTTCTCCCTTTCCCTTTCTCCTAGGACATTCCTTTCTCACCCCTAAATTTAATCATTAAAAAAAGATGTTAGCTCTTCATATTCAATTCACAAACGTGCTCTCTGTTTATATATACTTTTTAACTGCCATAATAATGAGAATGTTCTAATGAGTTACAAGTATCAAGCTCCCATGTAGTATCCCACAGATAAACCTTATTAAGTCCTTTATGATATCACTTTCCTGATTACTTCCTTATGTTTCTCCAGAGTCCTGTATTTGAAAATTATACTTTCTATTCAGTTCTGGTCTTTTATTTCATTGAATGGCCCCTTTTTCCCCTGAAGAATTTTACTTAGTTTTGCTGGGTAGGTGATTCTTGGTTGTAATCCTAGCTCCATTGCAATCTGGAATATCATATTCCAAGTCTTCTGGTTCTTTAATGTGGAAGCTGCTAAATCTTGTGTGATACTGACTGTGGTTGCATTATATACTGACTGGTTGCATTATACTTGAATTATTTTTTTCTGGATGCTTGCAATATTTTCTCCTCAATGTGGAAGTTCTGGAATTTGGCTGTAATATTCAAGGGATTTTCATTTTGGGATCTCTTTTTAGGAGATGAACCATAGTGGATTCTTTCAATTTCTATATTACCCTCTGGTTCTAAAATATCTGGACAGTTTTCCTTAATAACTTCTTGGTTTTGTTTTTTTTTTGTTTTTGTTTTTTTGTTTTTTTTTTTTTGCTTTTTTGCTGAGGCAATTGGGGTTGACTTGCCCAGGGTCACACAGCTAGGAAGTGTTAAGTGTCTGAAACCAGATTTGAATTTCAGGTCCTCCTGACTTCAGGGCTAGTGCTCTTTCCACTGCACCATCTAGCTGCCCCTCCTTGATAATTTCTTGAAAGAGATGTCCAGGCTCTTTTTTAACCATGACTTTCAGGAAGACCAATAATTTTTAAATTCTCTCTCCTTGACCTATTTTCCACGTCAATTGTTTTTCTAATGAGATATTTCACATTTCCCCCTACTTTTTCATTTTTTTTGTTCTGCTTTATCATATTTTGATTTCTCATAAAGTCATTAGCTTCAATTTGCTCAAGTCCATTTTTAAAGTATTTTTCTTAGTGAGCTTTTGTACCTCCTTTCCAAATTGGTCAATTTTGCTTTGTGAGGCATTCTTCTTCTCATTAGCTTCTTGTGTTTCCTTTGAACCTCTCTAGTTTTTCACCCTAATATTTCCTGTATTTCTCTTACTTAATTTTCAAAGTCCCTTTTGAGTCCTCTGTGGTCTGAGCCCAATTCTTATTTTTCTTGGAAGCTTTGGGTGTAGGAGTTTTGAATTTGTTATCATTTTCTGAGTATGTGTTTTGATCTTTCTTGTCACCAAAATAACTTTCAATGGTTAGACACTTTTTTGTTTTCTGCTCATTTTTCTAGCCTATTACTCTACTTTTAACTCTTTGTTAAAGTAGAGCTCTCTTTCCAGGGTGGAGGATGCATTGTCCCAAGCTTCAGGGGTTTTGTGTAGCTGTTTTCAGAAAATTTTCTATGAATCTGATCACAAGCAATCTTTTCTGCCCTGGAGCTATTAGGAGTTTTCCCACCCCACTGCAGCAGTAAGGTCTAGTGTGCTGGCCATGACTGGGGCCCCACTGACTTGGACTGTGCTGGAACTGCACATCAGACTTTCACCCCATTGCCACAGACCCTCTACACTGATTTTCAGAGCTGTCCTTGATATCCTGGGGCTGAGAAATCCAGAAGATTCCAGCACTGCTGCTGATTCAGAGGTCCCACTTTGCTAATGCATGGATCTAGTCCTGCCTTGAGGTTGGGGCTAGTTCTATAATGGGATTGTGTGCTGGCCTCCCACTTTGGTTCCCCAGACCTTTTCTACTGACTTTCCAGGTCCTCTTTGATGTCTCAAGACTGAGAGGTTTGAAAGTGGCCAGTACTGCAGCTGATTCAGAGGTTGGACTGGGTCAGAACTGGGGCTGGGTCTATGCCTTGGCACACCCTGCAAACTGGATTCCTATTCTGGTGTTAACAGACCTTTTCAGCTGAACTTCTAAGTTGTCTTCAGCTAGAAAATGTTCTGCTCTGTCTTTTTAGGTGTTCCTATGCTCTAAAATTTGTTTAAAAAAATTATTTGAAGGAATTTGGAGCAGTTTGGGAGAGACTTTGGACGACTTCCTGTTTTTACTCTGCCATCTTGGCCCACTTACCTATAGTTATCACTCTTTATATCTAAATCATGAATCCATTTTGACTTTAACTTGGTATAGGTCACTAGGTGGTGGTCAGTGCCTAGTTTCTGCCATGCTATCTTCCAATTTTCCAAGAAATTTTTGTCAAACAGCGAGTTATCCATTTTGCCTTTCATAATGTTTGATTACATTAAATTGAAAAGATTTTGCACAAATAAAATCAATAGAAACAAGATTAAAAAGGAAGTACAAAGCTGGGAAAAAATCTTTATAGCCAGTATTTCTGATAAAAATCTCATTTCTAAAATATATAAAAGAACTGTATCAAATTTATAAGAATACAAGTAATTCCCCAACTGATAGATGGTCAAAGGATATGAACAGACAATTTTCAGATGAGGAAATTAAAGCCATTTATAATTATATGAAAAAAATATTTTAAATTACTACTAGAGAAATGCAAATTAAAACAACTCTGAAGTATCACCTCATATTGGCTCTCAGATTGGCTGATGGAGGAAAAAATGATAATAAATGTTGGAGGGGATGGTGGAAAATTGGGACACTAATGCATTGTTGGTGGAGTTGTGAAATATCCAATCATTCTGGACAACAATCTGGAGCTATGTCCAAATGGCTATAAAACTGTGCATACCTTTGACCCATCAGTGTCATTACTGGGTCTGTACCCCAATGAAATCATAAAGGAGGAGAAAAGACCCACATGCATAAAAATGCTTATAGCAGCTCTTTTTGTGGTAACAAATAAGTGGATGCCCATCATTTGGGGAATAGCTGAACAAGTTATGGTTCATGAAGGTAATGGAATATTATTGTTCTATAAAAGATGATGAACATGTTGATTATAGAAAGGCTTAGAAAGATTTACATGAACTGATGCAGAGCAAAATGAGCAGAACCAGGAATACATTGTACACAATAATAGCAAGAATGTGCGGTGATCAACTATGAAAAACTTGGTTCTTCTAAGTGGTTCAATGATTTAAAACAATCTCAATAGACTTTAGACAGAAAATGGCATCTACATCCAGGGAAAGACCTAAGGAGACTGAATGTAAACCAACTTATGCTATGTTCACTTCTTTTTTCTGTTTTTTAATCTCTCCCATTGTTTTTCCCTTTTGCTCTGATTTTTCTCTCTCAACATGATTTATAAAGCAATATGTATTAAAAATAAACTTAAAAAAGATATAAGGATGAAACTACATCATCCTAAAGGGTACCATAGATAATGATGTAATATTAATATTAAACATATATGCACGAAGTGGTATAGCATTCAGATTCCTAGAGGAGAAGTTAAGAGAGCTGAATTAAGAAATAGACAGTAAAACTATATTGGGGGTGGGGTGGGTGATGAATCTTAACCTTGCTCTATCAGCACTGGATAAACCAATCTACAAAACAAACAATAAAGAAGTTGAAGAGGTAAATAGAATTTTAGAAAAAATAGGTATAATGGACTTTTGGAGAAAACTAAATGGAGACAGAAAGGAATATACTTTTTTTTCTCAGTGGTACATGAAACCTACATAAAAATTTACCATACATTAGAACACAAAAATCTCAAAATCAAATGCCAAAAGGCAGAAATAGTAAATGTACCTTTTTCACAGAATGATACATATAATAAAGGGCTAGGGAGAAACAGACAAAAATTAATTGGAAACTAAGTAATCTAATCCCAAAGAATAATTTGGGTAAATAAATGAATCATAGAAAGAATCGAGAATTTCACTCAAGAGAATGACAATAATGGGGCAACATACCAAAATTTATGAGATGCAGCCAAAGCAATTCTTAGGGGAAATTTTATTATCTCTAGATGCTAACTTGAATATAATAGAAATGAGAAGATCAATGAATTAGGCATGCAACTAAAAAAAAAAAGTAGGAAAAAAACATTAAAAACCCCCAATTAAATAACAAATTTGAAATTCTGAAAATAAAAGGACAGGTTAATAATATTGAAAGTAAGAAAACTATTGAATTAATAAACAAAACTAAGAGTTGATTTTATGAAAAAAAAAATCTTTAGTTAATTTGATTAGAAAAAGAAAAGAAGAAAATCAAAATCCTAATATTAAAAATAAAAAGGCTGAACTTTCCACCAATGAAGAAGACATTAGAGCAATAATTAGGAGCTATTTTGCTCAACTATATGCTAATAAATCTGATAATCTAAATGAAATGAATGAAAATTTACAAAAATATAAATTGTCCAGATTAACAGAGGAGTAAATAAATTACAAAAATAGTCCCATTTTAGAAAAAGAAATTGAACAAGCTATTAATCAACTCCTTAAGAAAAAAATCTCAAGGGCCAGATAGATTTGCAAGTGAATTCTACCAAATATTTAAAAAATAATTAATTCCAGTACTATATCAACTATTTGAAAAAATAGGGAAAGAAGGATTCCTATCAAATTCCTTTTATGACACAGATATAGTATTGATACCTAAACCAGGTAAGGTAAAAACAGAGAAAGAAAATTATAGATCAATTTTCTTAATGAATATTGATGCAAAAATGTCAAATAAAATATTAAGAAACTAACAAAAATCATGATTATCTTAATAGATGCAGAAAAAGAAACACCCACTCCTATTAAAAACATTAGAGAGTATAGGAATAAATGGACTTTTCTTTAAAATGATCAGTAGCAACTATTTTAAATCATCAGTAAGCATCATATGTAATGGGGACAAACTAGAATCATTCTCAATAAGATCAGGAGTGAAACAAGGGTACCCACTGTCACCATTACTATTCAACATTGTATTAGAAATGTTAGCTTTGACAATAAGAGAAGAAAAAGAGATTAAAGGAATTAGAGAAGGTAATGAGGAAGCCAAATTATCACTTTTTGCAGATGATATGATGGTATTCTTAGAGAACCCTAGAAAATCAACTAAAAAACTACTAGAAACAATTCACAACTTTAGCAAAGTTGCAGGATACAAAATAAATCCACATAAATAATCAGCATTTTTATATATTACCAATAAAGTCCAGCAGCAAGAGATACAAAGAAAAATTCCATTAAAAATAAGTTGATAGTATAAAATATTTGGGAATCTATCTACCAAGAGAAAGTCAGGAACTAAATGCGCGCAGGTACAAAACACTTTCCACACAAAGTCAGATCTAATCAATTGGGAAAATGTCAGTGTTCATGGGTAGGCTAAGTGAATGTAATAAAAAGGAAAATACTACCTAAATTAATCTACTTACAATAGTGCCATACCAATTAAACTCCCCAAAAATTATTTTACAGATCTAGAAAAAATTAATAACAAAGTTCATTTGGAAGAACAAATAGTCAAAAATTTCAAGGGAATTAATGAAAAAAAAAGGCCAATGAAAGTGGCCTAGCTGTGCCAGACCTAAAACTATATTATAAAGTAGTGGTCATCAAAACCATTTGATACGGCTAAGAAATAGAATAGTTGATCAGTGGAATAGTTTAGGTTCACAGGACAAAATAGTAAATAATTATAGCAATCTAGTGTTTGACAAACCCAAAGATCTCAGCTTTTGAGATAAGAATTCACTATTTGACAAAAACTGCTGGGAAAATTGGAATCTAGTATTGAAGAAACTAGGCATTGATCCACACTCAACACCATTTGCCAAGATAATGTCTAAATGGGTTCATGATTTAGATATAAAGAATGATATTATAAGCAAATTAGAAGAACCTAGAATAGTTTACCTCTCAGCTCAAGGAAGAAGGAAGGAATTTGTGAACAAAAAAGAATTAGAAGTCATAATTGAACCAAATAGATAATTTTGATTATATTAAGTTAAAAAAGTGTTGTTTTTTTTTTACAAACAAAACTAATGCAAACAAGATTAGAGGGGAAGCAATAAATAGGGAAAACATTTTTACATTTAAGGGTTCTGATAAAGACCTCATTTTAAAAATATATAGAGAATTGACTCAAGTTTATAAGAATTCAAACCATTCTCCAATTGATAAATGGTCAAAGGATGTGAACAGACAATTTTTGGATAAAGAAATTAAAAAAATAGAAAGAAGAAAATAGAAAAAAAATAGAAAATAAAAAAAAAATTAATTATATGAAAAGTTGCTCCAAATCACTATTGATCAGAGAAATGCAAATTAAAAGAACTCTGAGTTACCACTACACACCTCTTAGATTGGCTAAGATGACAGGAAAAGAAAATGATAAATGTTGGAGGGGATATGGGAAAACTGGGACAGTAATACATTGTTGGTTGAATTGGGAACAAATCTAGCCATTCTGGAGAGCAATTTGGAACTATGCTCAAAAAATTATCAAACTATGCATAATACCCTTTGATACTGGGCCTATGTCCCAAAGAGATCTTAAAGGAGGGAAAGGGACCCACATGTGCAAAAAAGTTTGTGGCAGCCCTTTTTGTAGTGGCAAGAAACTGGAAACTCAATGGATGCCCATCAGTTGGAGAGTGGCTGAATAAGTTATGGTATGTGAATGTTATGGAATATTATTGTTCTATGAGAAACTATCAGCAGGATGATTTCAGAGAGGCCTGGAGAGATTTGCATGAACTGATACTGAGTGAAATGAGCAGAACCAGAAGATCATTGTACATGGCAACAGCAAGACTATATGATGATAAATTCTGATGGATGTGATTGTTTCCAACAATGAGATGACTGATTTCAGTTTCAATGACCTTGGGATGAAGAGAGCCATCTACATCCAGTGAGTGAACTGTGGGAACTGAATGTGGATCACAAACAGTATTTGTACTCTTTTTGTTTTTGTTCACTTGCATTTTGTTTTCTTATTCATTTTCTTTCCTTTTTGATCTGATTTTTCTTATGCAGTGAGATAATTGTATAAATGTTTTACACATATTGGATTTGACATATTTTAACATGTATAATATATATTGGATTGCTTGCCATATAAGGGAAGGGGTAGGGAGAAAGGAAAATTTGGTACACAAGGCTATGCAAGGATCAATGTTGAAAAATTATCCATCCATATGTTTTGAAAATAAAAAGCTTTAATTAAAAGAAAGAGATAGAGAGATTTCCTCTTTGGACATTTTGTCCTTATCTGAGTTGGCATTTTCATCTTCCTTGTCACCAGAATACCATTCTATGGTCAGGGTTCTTTTATCTTTCTTGCTCATTTTATTTCTTTTCCTTTTTTTTATTTCCTCTTTAATACCAGAGGTATTCTAGAGTTTTATGTTGAGCCCTGCTTCTGGGGTAAAGATGGTGCTGTCCCAGGCTTCCTGTACAGCTTTGGCCTTGGCTTTGGGCACAGGGGCCATTTGTGTTTGCAGAGCACATCTTTGCCTGCTCTTTGCAGGAAACTGCCTGGTTTCCCAGAGTTTGCCTTCTAAGCTGGGACTGGAAACTGCCCCACTGATCTTCTCTTCTACTGAGCCAAGACTGAGGGTCTTAGTTGCTGATTTGCTTGATTAAGATCCTCTCACAGATTTCCCAGAGTCTATTTGAGCTAAGCAGAACATCCTTTTCACTCCAGTGAGACTGACCTTTCTTAAAGTTTTTCCAATCTAGCTTGAGCTGGAGAATGGTTCCGTTCCATCAGACTCTGTTCAGAGGCTTGGTTTCATAGACTTTGCAAGGGAAACTTGTAGAGCTTGAGCAGCTTCCTGGCTTTACTTCACCATCTTGCCTCCACTTCACAAAGTTGTACCTATCCAAAGAATTATTTTTTTTTCTTTAAGACTGGATCTCCTTTTCTAGTTGGCTGACTTTCTTTTCAAAATCTTGTTTTACTTGGATGCTTCTTTTTAATTAATTAATTTTTAGTTTTTCCTCGGTCTCTCTCATTTTTGAAGTCTTTTTTGAGTTCTTCGAAAAACTCTTTCTTGTCAGGTAGTTACTTATTAGTCAGTGGGCAGAATAGGCCTTTTTTTCCCACTTCACTGGCCTCCTTTGAAGATGAACCCTGGTCTTCCCTATTTCCACAGCAAGTTTCTATAATTGGAGTATTCTTTCTTTGCCTGTTCATTTTTATAAAAATGAGGATTATTAGTGTAAACACCTCTAATCCTGGGTTCGAGGGGGAAGAGTCCCTCTATTTTCACTTCAGCTTTCCCCTCTGTCCTGGAACTCCAAAACAAAACCTCCATCTTCCTTAAAGTGCCTGCAGCCAGCATTGCCCCTGCCCCACTGCTTAAGTGCTGTTTCCTGTAGGTCTGGCTAAAGCTCCAGTTGAACCCAACTAGTGCCAGCGCTCCCCATTTCCTGTTTCTTCATACTGATTAATCCCATCCCCAACCCTGGGTTCTTTTTTTGAGTCTTCTCAGATTGTTCCAGGAGGACACCTGTTCTATCTCTTCTTCTTTGTTTTTTTTTATCAGTCTATGTTCATCCTGAGGTACAAATATGTTCTGTTTGTGGGAGAAGTCTGAAAAGTTTGAAATTTTCTGACCTACTCTTCCATCTTCTCTGAATCCTCCCTGCCTACTTACTGTTATAAAAAGAAAATATAATCCATATTCATAACTTGTAGGCAGCAGCTGCAGCCATGGAAAGGTAAGGATAGTTCTGGAACCCAGGTTAGGGGGATATCAAAACCCAAGATAGGCTACCAGATTATGCAGAAAATATTAAAAGCTAGGAATCCTAACTATGTGTTTAAAGTCAATCAAGTGTCTTCTATGTTAGGTGCTGGAAATATAGAGAAAAAAAAAAGTCCTTGCCCTCAAAAATCCTACAAAATAACATGCATACATGTATTTATAAACATGACCTGGACTGAGATCCAGCAAAGGTGATTTAGGAGGAGTCAGATACATAAGAGCCAAACCAGGAAAAAAGAATTGTCATGATAACCTATAGAGAAAAAAGTTTCAAGGAGATGAGGTTGATCAAATAGCATTAAAGTCTGCATAGAGGTCAAGAAGAAAGGGGAGGGAGAAAAGGTTATTAGGTTTGGTAATTAAAGAATCATTAGAAAATTTGAATAACATAGTGTTAGTTGTATGATGAAGACATAAACTAGAATGTACAGACTTAAGAAGAGTGACATAAAAGCAAATGGAGACTCTTTTTGTATATAGTTTCTCAAGGACTTTAACCATAAAAGGAGAGGGAGGGTCAGAGAGAGACACACAGAGAGAGAGACAGAAAGACATGGGTCAGTTGATATTAAGCTTGGTTGGATCAAGTAGGAATTTCTTGAGGATGGGGGAATATGGGCATGTTTATAAAGGGTAAGGAAGTAGAATTCTAATGGAAATATTGAAAATAATGATAGAGGAAGGAATTTGCTGGAAAAAATGGGATGAAAGAAATCACTTGTTTGCCTTGTCAAAGAGAAGGGCCACCTTTTATTGTGAGAAGAGTGAAGGGGATAAGGATAGAAAGCATCTTGGTGATATGAGATTAAGAGGAAAGAAGAATATGGGAAACTGGACAAATGGTCTCAATTTTTTCAGCAAAATATTAGGCAAGAGTCTCAGCTGAAAGTAAGGAGAAGCCATGGAGGTTTGAGGAAGGATAAAAAGAGATTTAGAAAGGCCACTGTAGTGGAACTGTGATTTAATTATGATGGTGTTAAAAGGTTGCCTAAGAGCAAAGAGGGCCTATATAAAATGTTGTAAAACACATTTGTAGTGAATCCAATCAGAAAGTCTGTGATTTTTCTCCACTTTCATTCAGTGGTACATGTGTAAGAGCAGAAGATGATACAAGACTGAGACTTAGCAGCTCATAATCAATAATATAATAAGTGGACAAAATATAGGTCAGAATGACAGAAATGATTCTGGATGCAATGGGAAACCTAGGCCTTTTTGTGCTAAAGTCTTTAACAGGTCTCAATGTGACTGAGGCTAAACTCATTCAGTGATTAGGGCTAGGGAGCAGTGGAAACAAAGAATCTCTTTCACCTAGTCAAAAAAAAATACCCCCCCCCCAAAAAAAAAACCTAAATAAATAAATCTGGGAGGGGAAGACCTTAGGGTTTCTGACCAAAGCCAAAAAGATTATTATTTACATTCAATCTGAGTCAATCAGGACCCAAACAATAACCAAAAGGAGTTGGCCTGGGACTCATTGGTGGCCAATCAATGAGAATTAGATTAATTTTGGTTTGAGGCATGGTCCTTAAGAAAGAAATCTATCTAGTAAATCCCTAGATATCCTATAAGCAGACACTCAAAAAAAGAAGATTAGTGCAGAGTTCTACTGAATCATCAAAAAATCAAGATTTGGAAAGGAGGAGAGTATGTAGCATAGGAATAACAGAGAGAACTAGAAGGTTAAGCAATTAGACATCATAATATGAATGAAGAGCAAAGTTTTGTGTTGGAAGACAGAAAAATGGAAAAACCACTGAATTGTGATTAGGAATTTAAGAATTTATGAACATGGAAGTACTATATTTCCAGGTGTAAGATAAAAAGTGGGAAAATCTTTGTGTGTGACTGATGTAGGGTAGAAAAGAGACAGAAAGTAAGTTAATGAATTGGAAGGTCCAAGTATTTCAGGGAGTATTTCTCTCTCTCTCTCTCTCTCTCTCTCTCTCTCTCTCTCTCTCTCTCT
>JAJPUD010008609.1:18163-70672 GCA_023553655.1 Myrmecobius fasciatus | reverse complement strand
TCTCTCTCTCTCTCTCTCTCTCTCTCTCTCTCTCTCTCTCTCTCTCTCTCTCTCTCTCTCTCTCTCATTTGTTGAAGTCCTGTAGTATGAGGCCAAGAATTAAGGAGTAAAGATTTTGAGTTATGTGTTGAATTTATTGAATACAGAACAAAGTATTCTGGAGGGCTGCAGAAAAGTTTTCTTTTGATTGAGTGTAGATGTGGAAGATGTGTCAAAGAAAGGGAAGCTGCTGTGTGATGATGATAAGGGGAGAACTTAGAAGTGACAATAGGTCATGGTGGGGAGAGGGGGAGCCATATCCCCCTGAGAGTCAAAAGATGGAAAAAGTGGTAAAAGAAAAAATTTTAAATGAAGTTTGTTGTTCATGGAGTAGGTTTTCCAAAGGGACAGTGCAAGGTATAGGTAGCTTTTGTTTGGAACTTCAGTGGTGGTGTGAGTTGAGGGAATGAGAATAAAGAATCATATAGTAGAGGATAGAAAATAGGATTTGCAAGGTGACCTTCAAAGTTTCAGAATCTTTGGATTGAGGAAAATAAAAAGAATTTGTTGATTATAAATAAAAAAAATTAGAGAAGAACAAAGAGAACAGGTATTTATTAGGCATCATTTAAGTGCCAGGTAATATGCAAATCACTTTAAAAATGTTATTTTATTTGATCAGTTGAGAAAATTGAGATAAATTGAGGTTAATTGATTTTTCCAGGGTCACAGAGCTAGTGTCTTGAGATTGGATTTTAATTCAGATCTTTCTGACCTCAGGTCCAATGCTCTGTCTGATGCTTTTCTATCTATATGACATTTTCAACATCCGTAATTATTGTTTAGTTGTGTCTGATCTCTTGCGAATCCATTAGGAGTTTTCTTGGCAAAGATACTGGAGTGATTGGACATTTTCTTCTTCAGTAGATCCATTTTATCAAGCAATCAGAAATTAAGTGACTTCCCCAGGATCACACAACTAGGAAGTATCTGGGGTTGGATTTGAACTCAGATATTGCTGATTCCAGGCTTATAGACTGTATGACTTAAAATGAAATCACCCACCCAAGATATCTTGGGGCTTACTGGATTCCTTTTTTGAGGAATGCCTTAAACCCAAATTACCCTGCTTGTAATTGGTCAACAACAGGTCTCAGGCAAAGGACCCTTATGTGTAAAAATGTTAATAGCATCATTTTTTAAGGAATTAAAAATTAAATGGATGTCCATCTACTGGAAAATGGCTGAATAAGTTATGTTGTATCAAGGTAATGGAATAATATTATTCTATAAGAAATAACGAGTAGGCTGATATTGCTAAGGCCTGGAAAGACTTACATGAACTGATTCTGAGTGAAGTGAGCAGAATAAGGAGAACATTGTACACAGTAATAAGAATATGTGATGATCAGCTGTGATGAACTTGGCTCTTCTCGACAATGTGGTGATTCAAGGCAATTCCAATAGACTTGAGATAGAAAATGCCAGTTGCATCAGGAGAGAGAACTATGGAGATTAAATGTGGATTGAAGAATATATTTCCAACTTTTTTTGTTTGTTTTCTTTCTTGTTTTTGACCCCACTGTTGGTGTGATTTTTCTTGCATAATATGACAAATACGGAAACATATTTAAAAGGTTGGCACATATTTAACCTATACCAGATTGCTTGCTGTCTTGGGGGATAGGGAGATAAGAGAGGAAGGGAGAAAATTTTAGAACCAAAGTTTTACAAAAATGAATATTGAAAACTATCTTAACATGTATTTGGAAAAATAAAGTACTATTGAAAAAAATAATAGATCCCAGGTCATCCTCCAGTTAGTTATTGTTTGGGTCCTGATTGACTCTGGCTAAATATAAATAGCAAATGTTTCTGTTTTCAGCAAAAACCTTGAGGATCTTCCTCTTCCAGATTGACTTTTTTAAAGAGATAAAAATGTTCATTCTTTGAGTCAGTTACCTAGTCTTTCACTGAGTGGGTATTGCCTCAGTCAAACTGAGATTTGGGAAAGACCTTAGCTTAAAAAGGCCAAGACTTTCTTCTCTATCAGATGGCCCATCAGGGACCACCTCCAGTTAATCTGCTTTATATCTTGCTGCTGAACTCAGATGGTTCTGGAGGAGACAGTGAAGCAAGTGACTTTGTACAGCCCTCCCTCACAAATACAATCCACTTGTCATAGTATCATCTCTCTGATGTCATGTTCCTCTTTGAGAATGATGGACAACAGAACAACATTTTCAATATTTATAAATAATCCTTTGACAACTTGAATATGGTTTTTCAAAGGGAAAGAAATGGAGATAAAAAATGACATAAAAGCTTTACACAAAATTTAAATAATAAATATTCTAGGGACAGCTAGTTGGTACAGTGGACAGAGAACTAGCCCTGAAGTCAGGAGGACCTGAGTTCAAATTTGACCTCAGACACTTAACACTTCCTAGCTGTGTGACCCTGGACAAGTCACTTTAACCTCAATTGCCTCATCAAAAATTAAATAAATAAATATTCTAGAAGAAAAAGATAAAATTTATGAAATTAATTTTAGGCAAAAAAAATTTATCCAAGATTCTTGATAGAACTAAACATATTAATGAATTTAGGAGACAATGAGATACAATGACAAAACCAAGATTAAAAAAAAGAAGAAAATATAAGATATCTTATATTAAAACAACTGACTATGAGGTATATTAAGAATCATTGTACTTCCTGAAACCATGATTAAAACCACTCTATTTTTCCCCCTGAGGCAATTGGGGTTAAGTGACTTGACCAGGATCACACAACCAGGAAGTGTTAAGTGTCTGAGAACAGATTTGAACTTAGGTCCTTTTGACTTCAGGGCTGAAGCTCTACCCACTACACCAACTACCTGCCCCCAAATCACTATATTTCTAAGAAATTATAGATATTATATTTCAAGAAACTAGAAATGAAAATAGCACAGTCCATTAGAAGAAAGAATAAAACACCCTCCATATATTGAGGGGCAAAGAAAGATGAAAAACTTGCTATAGTAAAAATCTAGAACTTCACAGCAAAATAAATATTGGTAGCATCTCGAATAAAAGTTGTTTTAAGTAGAAAACTACTCTGAATGAGGTGAGATCTTGAAATTCAATATTCTAAAAACATTGAAATACAGTTATATGATCAAGAATAACTTACTACAAAGCTATATATGATCCTATATATTCAATGGAATGTAGGATTCAATCATTTTTAATGAAAAGACTAGAGCTGAATACAGCTTTGAATTACAAATACAAGAGTTCAAAGAAAACTAGAAATGAAAACTTATTTGAGTGATTGAAAGAAGCTACATGGTGATAAAGTGTTAGCATTATAATATGGGGAGGAAGAAAAGAATACCTTTAAAGCCTTGTTGTTTTCCAAGAGTATTAAGGATTCTCCAAATGAAAAAGAGGCATTGGGGATAGGTTCGTTCTGTTCTCAATGTTTTCAGAAGGGAAAGAGAAGGGAGGGCAAAAGAGAATATACTAGGGTAGAAAGAAGGCAAAAAGTGAAATGGTAGAAGTACAAATTTCTTATAATTATAACCTGTGAAAAAATTATTAAAAATGTTAAAGGAGAAACTATAGGATGGGATCATATAGATGTGTTATCTGAAACACAAAGGAGAATTATATATATACACATGCACACATATTTTGGTGAAGTTATACATCAATAAAAAAGGTAAGATGAAAAAAGAGAATAATAACAGGATTAGAAAAGCTATAAGCAAAATGTCCCTATCCTTAAAGGGTGGTGGGTAGTAGATGAGAACAAAATTAAGAAAACATCATTTTTTTCTGTTTTTTTCTCTCTTGTGGTTTTTCCCTTTTCTGATTTTTCTCTCCCAACATTAATCATAAATGCATATTTTAAAAGTTAATATACATGTGTAACTACAAAAAATAAACAATTTTTTAAAAAGCTGAAACACTTTCAGAGATTTATTGATAGTATGAACTGATGCCAAAAGAAGTGATCAGAATGAAGACAAAAATTTATAAAAGAACAAAAACATTATAAAGAAAAACACCTTTGAAAGATTTTTAACTTTAATTGATGTAATGTCCAACAAAATCTCCAGAATATCTATGTTGAAGTATATTACCCTCCTCCTAATGAAAAAATATGGTCTCCAAGATGCAGAAAAAAGCAAACATTTTAGGATATACTTTGCAAATTTATTTTCTTAATAGTATTTTTTCCAAATACTTGTAAAGATAATTTTCAACATTCATTTTTCTAAAACTTTGTGTTCTATTTTTTCCTTTCCTCCTTTATCTTTCTTTTCCCCCAAGATAGCAAGCAATCTGATACAATTTAAATATGTACCAACCTTTCAAACATATTTCCATATTTGTCACTTTGTGCAAGAAAAATCAGACCAAAGGGGTAAAAAAAAAAAAAAAAAGTGAAAATATTGTGGCTCCACTCACATTCAGTCTCCATAGTTCTCTCTCCTGATGTGATTGACATTTTCCATCCAAAGTCTATTGGAATTGCCTTGAATCACCATAGTTGAGAAGAACCAAGTCCATTACAGTTGATCATCACATAATCTTGTTACTGTGCACAATATTCTCCTGCTTCTGCTCACTTTACTCAGCATCAGTTCATATACATCTTCCAAACTTTTCTGAAATCATCTGCTCATCATTTCTTATTGGACAATAATATTTCATTACCTTCACATACTAAAATTTAATCAGCCATTCCCTAATGGATGAGCATCCACTCTTCCTTGCCACTACAAAGAGAGGTGCTACAAACATTTTGGCAGATATGGATATTTTTCCCTATTTTATCATCTCTTTGGGATATATTTATGTGTCTTCAAAGGGGATGTACAATTTTATAGCCCTTTGGGTATGGTTCTAAATTGCTCTTCAGAATGGTTGAATTATTTCACAACTTCACTAACAATGTCTTAGTGTTTCAGTTTTCCCACATCTTCTCCAACATTTATCATTACCTTTTCTTGTTTTCTTAGCTAAACTGAGAGGTATAAGGTAGTACCTTGGAGTTCTTTTAATTTTCATTTTTCTAATCAGTAATTTAGAGCATTTTTATATGACTAGAAATGACTAATTTCTTCTATTAAAAGTAGTTCATATCCTTTGGTCATTTATCTATTGAGGAATGATTTTTATTCTTATAAATTTGAATCAGTTCTCTATATATTTTAGAAATGAGGCCTTTATCAGAAATAGTGGTTATAAAATTCCACTCCCCCACCCCAGCAGCTTTCTGCATCCTTTCTACTCTTGACTGTACAAAACAAAAACTCTCTAATTTAATGTAATCAAATTATCCATTTTGCCTTTCGTAATGTTCTTTAGTTCTTCTTTAGCCACAAATTCCTCCCTTCTTCACAGATCTGACAGGTAGACGATCCCTTGTTCTACTAATTTGTTTATGGCATCACCCTTTATGAATAAATCATCCACCCATTTTGACCTTATCTTGGTATAGAGTGTTAGATAGTAGGTCAGTTCTTACTTTCTGCTATACTATTCTCCAATTTTCCCAGAAATTTCTGTCAGATAGTGAATTCTTATTACAGAAGCTGGGATCTTTGGGTTTAACAAACACTAGATTACTATAATCATTGACTATTGTGTACTTGACCCATTCCACTGATCCATTTCTCTATTTCTTAGGCAGTACCAAATGGTTTTGATAACTGCTGTTTCATAATATCGTTTTATGTCTGGTACAACTAGGATACCTTCTTTGTGCATTTATTTTCTTAACCATGTTTACTTGTTACAAAGAATTTTTTTTTCCTTTCTCTTGGATTTTAATTTGGAGTGTGGTGGCTAAGGTATAAGAGGCATTAGTCATGCTAAAAAGGAAAAGAGTCATTGAAATGAAAAATGTCCCTTCAAGTCTCACTTTCCCAACTATACCACCACCGGACTATTGGCTCCCCAAAGGGACAGATGTTACTACTCCTAGAATTTTAGGATTAACTTTTTAGGTAACTACCCTCAGGAGCTTCCACTAGGTGTTTCCTTTTAACAATGTTGGCTAACTCAGATCTTTAGCAAAGGCATTTATTCAAATAGCATAATAAAATCAATATACATGGTCACATGATGCCATAAATACTTTAGGGTTCATGGAGGGAAAGTGTAGGTGGAATTCAAATTATAAAATTACAATGAGTACATGTGTAGTGGACACACATACACACGACAACTTAGAATATTGAAACAATAAAATCTCATTGTCTTTTTTCTCTTTAAAAGGTCCTCATGAATCTAGATGGGACATGCTGCTGCTGGACTGAACTGAATTAATTACCTGCTAGCTATGTTGCATCCTCCTCTCTTACTGTTAGCCTGGAATGTACTGGTTCCTCTTGAATGGGACTGACCAGGTGAAGCTTTCTCAAAAAAGAAAAAAAAAAATCTGTGAAAGAGAGTAGGTCAAACCTTAGGCCTGAGTCATGTGATCCCTATTCCTAGAGGTCTGTAGAGCCAGAAGATCAGGTCTTGGGCCCAAGTTGCAGGAAGTCACATGATCTCTAGGCCTAGAGGTCTCTAAAGTTCAGACCCTAAGTCAGCTAAAGGAAGTGACAGGACCCACAGGAAGCAGACAACATTGGTGACCATTGGTCAAGGATGGCTACTTCCTTTTAGTCTAGCCAATGAAAAGGCTTGGGTCTTTTGCTATTTAACCTGCTTTCCTATTTCTGGCTTGTCAGGTCAGGGACGTATTGGGAGCCCAGATGCTTCCTAGGTGTGCTGGGGCTCTCCCTGTGGGGACAAAAAATAAATAAATAAACAAATTAAATTAAATAAAATAAATAAATAAATAAATAAATAGATAGATAGATAGATGAATAAATAGATAAATAAATAAATAATAAATAACAAATGAACAAACAAACAAATAAATAAATAAATAAAAAACTCTTCCTACCTGAAGATATCTTTGATTAGTTAATTTGGGGGAGGGGGTCTAACACCTCTCCCCCATATTCTGATGATGATTAGTGCCAGGCAGGCCATTATGCGGTAGCTGCTAGTCAGTTTTGGGTAGGTCACTAAAGAAAGATGTAGGGCCAGGAAGGCTGTTCTGATTTCCACGGTGCAAGAATATGCCAGAATGGCCACTCTGCTTCTGGATTTGTCTCATAGTATCTCTTCATGCATAGGTTCATCCACCAGTCTTCTGCATTTGTTATTTAATGGGAAGCTACAAATTTTTTCTACTTTCCACCATTTTACAAGACCGAGCAGTACATTGCTTCTCTTCACAAGGGCATGTTAAACTTTTTTTTTTTTTTTCAGTTGGAGTTCTAAAAAGCTTCTTTTAAGCTTTGGTGATCACCCTTAGTTTAGGATCATCACAAGTTTCTTCCCTTAAACTCTTTTACAGAATCTGCCCTGGAATTGTTAATCATCTCTGGGAAGGATGTTGGGAGAAGACATGTTTTTTCTTTTCTCCAAATTCTTCCTGCTTAGAAGTACCTTCCCTCTAAAAGCCTTCTGTTTATTTAGGGTATTAAGTATTATTATTATTATTATTATTATTGTTATTGATCATTATTTAGCACTGATACTCTTTTTGGTAAACCTTTAGAATAAACGATTTATTGCTCTTTTTTGGTTTTTACATTTAATTTTCTTCCAGTACTTCTCTTCATTCTACCTCCCACAGAACCAATCCATATAACAGATTATATTTTAAAGAAAAAAAAATTAAAAGAAGAAAAAATCAGCAAAGCTAATCATCATATCAAATAAGACTGAAAATATATATAAAATTGCATACCCATAAACTTACAACCTCTGAAAAGGAGTGAGATAAAAGAATCTTTTCATATCCCTGCTTTGGACCATGTTTATTCTCTGTAATTTTGCAACACTTTTGATTATATTATGATTGCTATTTTTTCCCTTTATAACATTTTAGTCATTGTTCATTTTATTCTTTTGGTTCTGCTACACAATTTATGTATATCTTTCTATGGTTTTTTATGTTCATCATATTTGTTGTTTCTTATAGCAAATTAATATTCCATTATACTTACATGCCACAATTTGTTTAGCCTTTGTTTCCAACTTTTTGCTACTGCAAAAACGTGCTACTGGAAATATTTTCATGTGTGTTAAAGCTTTCTCACCAATTACTATATAGCTAATAGTGAACCTCTAGGTCATATGGACATTTTTGATCAATTTATTTACAGAATTCCAAATTAAATTCCAAAGTTATTGCATTGAGAACTATTTTGTTCATATACTTTGACCACATTTATTGACTTCCTGCCATCTAGGGGAGGGGAGGGGACTGGGGGTAAAAGTTGTAATGGAGAGCTTTGTAAAGATCAATGCTGAGGAACTACCCATACATATGTTATACAAATAAAAAGCTTTAATAATAATAAAAAAAGGATGGTTTTGAAAGCAGGATAGAATTAATTACATTAAAAAATTAAGCAGTAAGTACAAAATGGAGCTACAGTTTCATATATTGTTTTGTTTCTACTTTATATATGAAAATGCTCATTTCACAATTTATATTCAAAATAATTTTTATGTATTTAAAATAGGAAGGAAACCTATTCTTGTAACAGAAGAGTAAAAAAAACATAAGGGTTTATATTTGGGTAAATGTGTGTGGATATATTTGTGTCTGAGTATATGTAGATATGTAGTTTTATGTATATGTGTAAAGGGGGAATCTGTGAGTGAGTGTGAATATATAGGTAAATGTGTGTGTGTGTATGTGTGTATAAATATGTCTGGGCTTAACTGCAACCTGCATGGGAGATATGAGGAGGGGTGAGACCAGAATTGCTACCTCTGCTTTTTTTTTTTTTTAACACTTCAATTAAAGCATAATAAATTCTACTGCAGCTTTTTACCTTTACTTTGTATGTGTCTCTCTGTGCCAAATGTGTTTCTTGCAAACAACAAATTGTGGGATTCTGTTTTTTTAATCCACTCTGCTATTTGCTTCTGTTTTATGGGAGAATTCATTCCATTCACAATTATGATTATCCACTCTGTATTTCCCTCCATCCTATTTTCTGCTCTATATATATTTTTATTCTCTTTTTCTACCCTGGCCTTAGTAGTATTTTTTTTAACTGACCTGATCCACTACCTTATCTCCTATCACCCCACCCCCCTTTTCATAACAATGTTTTTTAACCCATTCCACCCACTACCTTATCTTCTACCATTCCTTCCCCCTTCTCTTACCTTTTCCCTTAGTATTTCCCCTTCCCTTTTCTGTCCACGTTCTTCTCCTACTTCTTAATATGGTTAAATAAATTTCTATACCTAACTGAATGATTAAGTTATTCTCTCTTAGATCTAAAACTGATGAGATCAAGCTTCAGACGGTGCTAATCCCCCTACCTTCTTTTCCTCAATTGTAATATGTCTTTTGTGCCTCTTCATGTGAATTAATTGTCCCATATACCTCCCCTTTCCTTTTTTTCCAGTACAATCCCATCCCTTAATGTCTTTTTCTTTGATGTCATCACATCAAATATCATTCACAATCACAACCTTAGTCCTTGTAATGCCCCACTCTGTCTGCCTCAATGACAGATACTGTTCTCAAGAGTTACAAATATCATTTTCCCATCTAGGGAGGTAAACAGTTTAACCTTTAAATAATATATATTCCCCCTCCCCCCATTTAACTGTCTATGCCTTTGAGTTCTGTGTGTATGGATTAAATTTTCTATCTAATTATGTTTGTTTTTTTTTTTTTTTTTTTGGCAATAGAAATGATTGAAAATCTCTTACTTCATTGAAGATCCATTGCCTCCCCTAAAAATTATGCTGAGTCTTATTAGGTAGTTAATTCTTGGTTATAACCCTAAGTCCTTTGCCCTCTAGAATATGATATTCCAGGCCCGCTGTTTCTTTATTGTAGAATCCTGACTGCTGCTCCTTGATATTTGAATTGTTTTTGTCTGGTAGCTTGCAGTATTTTTTTCCTTGAGATTGTAGTTCCAGAGTTTCACAACAATGTTCCTTGGCTTTTCCTTATGGGATCTCTTTCTGACTGAAGGTGACTGATGCATTCTTTCAATGAGTATTTCCCCTTCTCCTCCTAGAATATTGGGGCAATTTTCCTTAATGACCTCTTGAAGAATGCTATCCATGTTCTTATTTTGGTCATGACCTTAAGGTAGGTCAATAATTTTTAAATTGCCTCTTCTGGATCTATTTTCCCAGTTGGCTGTTTTTCCAATAAAGTTTTTCATATTTTTCTTCCATTTTTTCATTCTTTTTAGTTTGTTAGACTGATTCTTGCTGTCTTACAGTCATTAGTTTCCATTTACACCATTCTAATTTTTAATGTGTGATTTTCTTCAATTAGTTTTTGTATCTCTTTTTCCAATTGATTAATTCTACTTTTTAAGGAGTTGTTTTCTTCAGGCAAGGTTTTTTTTTTTCTTCCTTTTTTAAGCTGCTAACTCTCTCATGCATACCTTTCATTTTTTCTTCTACCTCTCTTATTTTCCTTTTAAAGTCTTTTTATGAGCACTCCCAAGAAGGCTCTCTGGATTTGAGACCAATTTATATCAGTCTTTGATATTTCTTCTATGGACATCTTGTCCTCATCTAAGTTTGTGTTTTGTTCAGCCCTATCATGATAGTAGCTTTCTATGGTTAAGGTTCTTTTCTCTTTCTTGATAATTTTCTGTTCTTTTCTTTTTGTATTTCTCCTTTTTTTTTACTTTTAAGGTTAAGCTTTATTCCTGAGGTAAAGGGGGCACTGTCCCAAAATTTCCTGTGCAGTTCTAAAGGAGACTAAATTATAAAACAAACAACAAACAAACAAAACCCAAAAACCAAACACAACAATCTGTACCCTAAGAGGCTGAAGTTACTACCAGGGAGTAGTCCTCCTACGTACATTAGTACATTTATTTTTCTTTCCATCCCTCTCTCCCCACTTGCATACATTATGGTAGATGAGACTCTCTCTGAGTTTTTATGGAAATAAGGATCATAAAACACCTACAATCAGGCTATATTGTTTCTTGAGCAGAGAGTGAATTCAATATTACAATTCTGTAAGCTCAGTAGTAAGATCTTAACATTATAGAGTAGAACTGAAGAACTGATGTTCATTGATTTTGAGCTCTCTTAGGACCTTTCTCTCACTATTCACATTACTTGCATCAAGGCTTCACTAGCAGATCCTAGAACAATACACAAGCTTACCTCAAGACCCACTCCAATCATTTATCTGTTAAGGACCATGCCTAAGTGTGAAGGGGCAGGTGGATTTTCAGAAAGCCCCACAGCTGTGAATCTTAACATACTTGAAGGAGTTGCAAATCAGCCTTTGCTGATGCAGATGTTGCTTGTTAATTAGGAATGAAATAAATCAGAGGCTAGAGGGAAGAGGAGAGAGGTCAGAGAATGCAATTGTCCCTCAGTCTCCTTGTATTATCATTCTCTCATGTGAAGGGATCTATTCTGCTGATCAGAATTAGATCTCCAGTAGCCTCTAGTAGATGGCTCCCGTAACATTTATCAATAAGGGAACAGATCTGATCACCCAATAGTCAGGTGGGTCAAGGTTAGGTTAGTGAACTGTGAATTGCCTAGTATGGAAGGAGGTGGAGGTGCTTTCACATCCAGTCTCAAAGAAAAATACAATTGCAGAGGGCTGGGAATCAGAAATGGAAAATGGTGGAGGAAAAAAAGTGGGGGAAGACTAAAAGTACTAAAAACACTAGAAAAAAGAAACCTCAGAGACCTTGAATATAAACAGATAAATCAATAGGAAAAACAATAACAACAGAAGAAAATGAGTCAATTCTTGATGAGACAAAAGGCCTTATGGAATTTGAGAACATGGAATTACATGTTATTCTTAAGTAGTTTAAGAGAAATGAGAATTATGGGAGCAGAATTTATGTCCTGAACAGCAAAAACCGAGAGAACAATAAATAGGAAATGCAAATGGACAGAAATAAAGAACAATCTGGAAGAAATGAAGCAAAAAACCAAGAACATGAAGCAAAACATCTTTTTTAAAGACAGGATGTTTAGAGCCAAGCTAAGGATGATAGGTCTCCTAGAACATGATAGGAGAAAAAAAACCTTAACATCATTATGAAGGGAATTATAGAAGAAAACTACCCAGAACTCCAGAACAGAGAAAATTCCTTTTGAAGGAAATCACATATCACTTCCAGGAAAAAACAAAAACGAGACTCAAAGCTATAAACTCCAAACCACATAGTGGTTAAATTTAACAATTCAATTCAGAAAAAAAGTTCTTCTAGTCACCAGGAAAAAGACCTTCAAAAACAAAGAAAAGGACTTTCAGATAACACAAGACTATTTCATACTTCAAAAAGTAAGAGGAAATGGAAACAGTTCCAAAGAGTAGCTAAGCTCCAGATATGGGCTGGGTGAACTATCCCTCATACTTAAACTTAACTGTATAAGATAAAAGATTGGTGTTCAATAATAAAGAAGAGTTTGAAACATTTTAGAAAGAAAACTTAAAAGGCTTAAAAACTCAAAACTTTTAAACACTTAAAGAGAACTTAAAAGATTATTTGCATTTCAAAATCCCCAAACCATAGAAATGCCTGAGTAAAGAATAAATGCAGACAATAATAACAACAGAATGACAACAGAAATACTAGTAAGTAAATAAGATGGATACATACAGGAATAGCCACACTACTTCTAACGAAATGTCAATATCAGGCAGCAGCTTCAAATCCAAAGTGATGGGTAGATGGAAAATGATAGTGAAGTTGTCAGATTAAACATACGATTTCTCTTTGAAAGTTTTTCTGGAGACAGAGGAGAATATAGAAATTTGGTAAAGGTAACATTGAAGAAGCAGGCAGAAGACATAAATAGAACCTGGAAAAACCTTGCCTACAGCTCCTTTTGTGGGGCTACATTACAACATAAAAGGGGGAAAGAAACATGGGATTAAAGAGGGCTGTGAAATACACTAGGTAAAATCTAAGACTTGAATTGAGGGGAAGATGACATGTGTGGTCTCAGAAAGAGGAGGAACTAACTACAGGGATGTGAATGAAGAGAAGGGAAGAACATTGAAAATGAAAGGAAAAGAAGGAGGTCTTACTTTGGAGGTGGGAGAGGTTTCTAATGGGGTTTGTTACCAAATGTTAGGGAGAGGAGGTTTTGGACCCCCAAATATTTTAGGGTTATGGGCCTATCATGAAGTGTCTCATAAAGAATTTGTAAGGCTTAGACATCTCCAAATCAAGAAGCAAAAGATTTTATTATGCTGCTAAGCATTGAGCTTAAACTATAGTGGTTTGTTTTTTTTTTTTTTGTTTTTTTAGCAATTAATAAAAGAGAAGACAGGCTAAGTTCCCTAGTAGAAGTCACAATTTTTTTTTTATCTTTTTAAAAAGTATTATTAAAGTTCTTTATTTATAGAACATATGAGTAATTTTTTAACATTGACCTTTGCAAAACTTTCTGTTCCAAATTTTCCCCTCCTTCCTCCTACCTCCTCCCCTAGATGTCAGGTAGTCTAATACATGTTAAATATGTTAGAATATGTGATAAATCTAATATATGTATACATATCTATAAAGTTATCTTGCAGCACAAGAAAAATCACATCTAGAAAGAGAAAAAAGAAACCTAAGAAGGAAAACAAAATGCAAGCAAACATCAACAGAAAGCATTAAAATGCTATGTTGAGGTCCATACTCAGTTCCCACAGGCCTCTCTCTGGGTATATATGGCTTTCTTCATCACTGAAAAATCGGAACTGGTTTGAATCATTTCATTGTTGAAGAGAGCCATATCCATCAGAATTGATCATCATATAGTCTTGTTGCTGTGTTTAATGATCTTTTGGTTCTGCTCATTTCACTCAGCATCAGTTCATGCAAGTCCCTCCAGGCCTCTCTGAAATCGTCCTGCTGGTCATTTCTTACAGAGCAATAATATTTCATAACATTCATATACCGTAATTTATTCAGCCACTCTCCAATTGATGGGCATCCCTTCAGTTTCCAGTTTCTAGCCACTACAAAAAGGGCTGTCACAAACATTCTTGCACATGTGGGGCCCTTTCCCTCCTCTTAAGATCTCTTTGGGATATAGGCCCAGTAGAAACACTGCTGGGTCGAAGGGTATGCAGAGTTTGATAACTTTTTGAGCATAGCTCCAAATTGCTCTCCAGAATGGTTGGATCCATTCATAGTTCCACCAACAATGTATCAGTGTCCCAGTTTTCCCACATCACCTCCAACATTTGTCATTATCTTTTCCTGTCATCTTAGCCAATCTGACAGGTGTGTAGTGGTACCTCAGAGTTATCTTAATTTGCATTTGTCTGATCAATAGTGCTTTGGAGCACCTTTTCATATGACTAGAAATAGTTTTAAGTTCTTCATCTGAAAATTGTCTGTTCATATCCTTTGACCAATTGACTTGAATCCTTATAAATTTGAGTTAATTCTCTATGTATTTTAGAAATGAGGTCTATCAGAACCTTTGAATGTAAAACTGTTTTCCCAGTTTATTGCTTCCCTTCTAATATTGTCTGCATTAGTTTTGTTTGTATAAAAATTTTTAACTTGATATATTCAAAATTATCTATTTTGTGATTAATGATGATCTCTAGTTCTTCTTGGGTCACAAATTCCTTCCCCCTCCACAGGTCTGAGAGGTAAACCATCCTACATTGTTCTAATTTGTTTATAATATCTTTCTTTATGTCTAGATCATGAGCCCATTTTGACCCTATCTTGTTATACAGTTAGGTATGAATCAATGCCTAGTTTCTTCCATATTAGTTTTCAATTTTCCCAGTAGTTTTTGTCAAATACTGAGTTCTTATCCCAAAAGCTGAGGTCTTTGGGTTTATCAAATACTAGATTGCTGTAGTCATTAACTCTTTTGTCTTGTGAACCTAACCTGCTCCACTGATCAACTACTCTGTTTCTTAGCCAGTATGAAATGATTTTGATGACTGCTGCTTTATAATACAGTTTTAGATCGGGTACAACTAGGCCACTTTCATTTGCTGTTTTTGTTTTTTGTTTTTTTTCCATTAATTGCCTTGAAGTTCTTGACCTTTTGTTCTTCCAGATGAATTTTGTTGTTATTTTTTTCTAGGTCAATAAAGTAATTTCTTGGGAATTTGATTGGTATAGCACTAAATAAATAATTAGTTTAGGTAGTATTATCACCTTTATTACATTTGCTTGACCTATCCAAGAGCACTTGATATTTTTCCAATTGTTTAGATCTGACTTTATTTGTGTGAAAGTGTTTTGTAGTTTTGCTCATATAGTTCCTGACTTTCCCTTGGCAGATAGATTCCAAAATATTTTATACTATCAACAGTTATTTTAAATGGAATTTCTCTTTGTATCTCTTGCTGTTGGATTTTGTTAGTGATGTATAAAAATGCTGATGATTTATGTGGATTTATTTTGTATCCTGCAACTTTGCTAAAGTTGTGAATTATTTCTAATAGTTTTTAGTTGATTCTCTAGGGTTCTCTAAGTATACCATTATATCATCTGCAAAGAGTGATTCTTTGGTTTGCTCATGGCCTACTCTAATTCCTTTAATCTCTTTTTTTCCCTCTTATTGCCAAAGTTAGCATTTCTAATGCAATATTAAATAGTTAATGGTGTCACAATTAATTAGGGAGGAGACACAATTAAGGAGGTAGATGCCATTTAGGTATGGCAAATTCCTAATGATCCCTCAACTCCATAAGGAGGACTAAATTTCTAAAGAATGAGTTTTAGTAGGAGTTTACAATGTTCTTTTATAGGGGAGATATAATCTCTTTTGGGGGGAAGGAAGGGAATTGACATCATAACTTGATTTTTTGAGTGGATACAAAGAATTGAACAAGAAATTTAACCAAGTCTTACTGCAGGAAAACCTACTTAGGATAATAAAAGATCTAATCTAAATCAAAAGGTCCACTTAAAGAGATAATCATATCAGTTCTCCTCCCTGGTGGCCTCAGAGAATATTTTGGCTTCCAGATAGTTTATAGTAATTCAGCTTGTCAACATCCACCTAACTATTCAAGCAGAACATTTGTAATTTATCTTGTTCTCTTTAGTTCAAGAGGGAACAACTAGGAGTACAGGGTGAATTTAGACTTTTAAAGTATTTAACGCTTTTTATTTATACTGTTTTATGTTAAGTATACTTTATATATTTTTGTATACTTTTCACAAGTATCCAATTAAGAAAGACACTTCCCTACCATATTGAAATGCTCATTTCCTTGTCATCTAAACCTATTTGAAAATCTTTCTATTAATGAGTTGAATTAGTGATTATAGAAATATAATATTTTTTCTTATAATCATTGATAACTAGAATTTCTTTCTTTTAAAACTGACATCATAACTTTGGATTAAGTCTAATGTAGCCACTCTTTATATAATTTAGAACCAGTGTCTATTCTTCATAAACCTTGGACATGAGATCCTCATGAGGGAAACCTGCTGCAAATGTGTTTTGCCCTACTTTCTCCACATATAAAATGGAAATTGTAACCATACCTATGCCCAAGGTGATTGCAAGAATAAAATGATATAATATTTGCAAAAAACATTGCACACTTTAAAGTACTATATAAATACTAGCTAGTATTATTTTGATTATTGTTATTATTTTATCATTACTATTATTTTTTTTCAAGTTAACTCTCCTGTATATTGTGAGATCCTTAAAGGTAAGAGCCATTTTTTCTGTCTTTGTGAACCAAGAATTTAGAAAATTTGGATTTGATCTTAGAACTAAGGTCTCTATTGGATTTCCCCAGAGATCTGCTGTTGACCTTGTTTGTTTAATCTTTTTTATCCTCAAGATAATGGGATAGATGGAAGCCTCATTAAAATGTCATAAAGCTAATATAGAGAACCAATATATTCTATAATAGAGTAAGAATTCAAAAATATCTCTATAGGCTTCAATGTTAAACTGAATCTTAGAAGATAAAACATAATAAAAGATAAATGACAAATCTTTTTTTTTTTTATTCAGAAATATCAACTGTACAAGTAAGTACAAGATAGAGAAGATATGGCCAAAAAAGCTATCAGCTTGAGCTTATGAAGAAGAGGCTTTCTAATGAAGGCATCTTAGCAGGTGCGAACTAAGGTGAGGATTAAGTAACCATGAAGAAATGAAACTTAGAAGGTGCTACTGATAGCAAGATTAGCAAATATACTTCATTATTGAAATTTTGGTGTCTAGCAGAGAATGGAGAAATGTTATAAATGAGGAAAAACTTATCTGGTAAATAATAATATGCCTGGCACATTGGTGAGGGCATACCCAATAGAAATGATATACTCAACAAGCATTTATTAAACAGCTAATATATTCTAGGTATTGTGCTAAGTACTAAAGATACAAATAAAATAAATAACAAAAACAACAAATTATCCAGTTTCTGTTCTCAAGAAACACACAGTTTAAAGGAAAAAAGTTGTGAAGAAAATGGGGTGACCACATCTGATATTAGAAGTTCTGCTTTCTCAAAGGCCATGCTGCACATGCCCCATATGTGTGTGTGTACATGTATATATAATACTCTAACCACATGAATTCCATGCCCATTTATCCAGCCTGGCTGCATGCAGTTCCTTATGTGTGCCCCTTTTTTGTGTGTCTACTGGTCACAAATGTTGAGGCAACTAGGTGCACAATGGACAAAGCTCTGGTTCTGTAGTCAGGAAATTCAGGTTCAAATATGTTTGTAGTCACTTACTTAGATGTCTGAGGCAAATCACTTGAATAAATCATTTAACATCTGTTTGCCTCAATTATTTATAAAATAGGGATAATACCAGCTGTTACCACATATGGGGATCAAATGAGATATTTGTAAAACCCTTAGCATAGTGCCTCACACATAGTAGGTACTATATAAATGCTAGCTATTTTCATTATTTATTTGAGTTTTGTGTGCTTCTCTATAATGTGGTCATTCTTAAGCTAGTATATCCAAAGTATTTTCTTATTAGTTTTTTCTCATTATTTGCAATATTAGTCAATTAAAAATGTGCTATTAAATGTAAGTATTCTCTGGTTGAAAAGTAAAAGTTAAAACATTGCTGGAAAGTTTTCATCATGGTTTTTAATTGGTGCTAACCCAAAGAATGCCTCAAACATTTAGTCAAGGAAATATTTTTGGAGGATCTATATGTGAGATGAGTTGCTTCAGGGATTACCTCTATATTGAATGGAGAAATTCAGGATATTTACTATGAAGAACTGATAATAAGAAATGATTATTGTTTTAAAGAATTTGAAGAGTTGTCATTTGAAAGAAAGATTAGGCCTGTTTAGCTTGATACCAAAAGGTGCAATAATTGTAGGATTCAAACAATCTAGACTTGGTATGAGCAAATACTTTTTTTTTTTAATTAAAGCTTTTTTTTTTTTCAAAACATGTGCACGGACAATTCTTCAACATTAACTCTTGCAAATCCCTGTGTTCCAATTCCCTCCCCCCTTTCCTCTTCCCCCACTCCTTCCCCTAGATTGTAAGTAGTCCAATATATGTTAAACATGGTAGAAATATATGTTAAATCCAATATATGTATACATATTTATATAATTATTGTGCTGCACAAGAAAAAAAAAGAAGAAAAATAAAATGCAAGCAAACAACAACAAAAAGAGTGAAAATGCTATGTTGAGAACCAAACTCAGTTCCCATAATCCTCTTTCTGGGTATAGATGGCTCTCTTCATCACTGAACAATAGGAACTAGTTTGAATCACATCACTGTTGAAGAGAACCATGTCCATCAGAATTGATCATCATATAGTCTTGTTGCTGTGTATAATGTTCTCCTGGTTCTGCTGATTTCACTCAGCATCAGTTCGTGCAAGTCTCTCCAGGCCTCTCTGAAATCTTCCTGTTGGTCGTTTCTTACAGAACAATAATATTCCATAACATTCATATACCATAATTTATTCAGCCACTCTCCAATTGATGGGCATCCCTTCAGTTTCCAGTTTCTTGCCACTACAAAAAGGGCTGCCACAAACATTTTTGGACAAACACTTTTTAACAATGAGTAATATCCCAAATTGTTCTGGAATGACTCTGAATGTAATGTGCTGGAATCTTCACTGGAAGATTTAAAACAAAGTCTTTATTAGAATTGTCGTATATGTCATAGAGGGGTTTGATTCTTGTCCAGGTAGAAGTTGGGCTAGATGACCTCTGAAGTACCTTCCCACTTTAAAATGATATGATTCATTAGAGAGTTTCATGAGTAAGGACCCAGTCAAATAGGATTATAAAATTGAGAGTTGACAGAGACTTTTGAGATTATTTTATAAAAAACTGCCTCATTTTCTAAATGAAGAAACTGAGTCCCAGATACCAAAGGCCTTGCCCGAGATCATCCAATTAGCAAATTGAATAGGAAAGATTTGAGCCCAGATCCAGTAAATTTGGTGTTTCTCTATATACCATATTTCCTTTGCCCCTACAGCATGTGGGCACATAATAGGAGTTTGGTCTTGGACTCGGGCAACATTCACAAGCCAACTGGAAGATTTTCTCTCATTCTATGGCAATGCTTACAGTGTTCAAAGACAGCAGATGTCTCATCTCTTCCTCTAAATGTTGAAAAAAGGTAGAAGCTACCCCACAGGCCATCCCACAGCTGTCCAAATGACTTTCATTAGAGTCTGACTGCCAAATGTCCATGGTGACTGTTAGTAGTTTGATGACATAGAACCAGCCTTGGAGATAAGATTACTCCCAATTCACTAGACTATCTTCAAGAGAATCAAAAGTAGAAATCTTTATTTGTAGCAAGAGGTTTCTTCATCTCTAATGTGAGGGACTAGATAATTTCTAAGCTTTAAAATTTAGAATGTGAAACTACCTCCTTCTGCTCCTCCTTCAATGTGTGGTTTGGATATTATTTACATCCCTGCCAAAATATCCTTTGGAAGGCTGTCTCTATGTGGAGCCATTGTAGCATCAAACTGTAGACCACTCCAAAGGGCTCTACAATATTAGTACCATCTGGAAGAAGCCAGTCTTCTACAATACTTCAAGGGATATTATTTTAGTAACAATGGAGTTAATGCAGAACCTGTTCTTCCTTTTTAATTTATAAAAGGAAGATTGATTAATGTTGTTTGTAAACTCAAATAAAAGGATTTAATTTTAAATAACCACATTATTTTTAATTCTTTGTCTCATCTGCCAAATTATAGACAAACCAGTCAGACTTTAGTTAGACCAATACAGAACTCTTTTTGAATGTTGTATAGAGATATAGAGTACATATCTAGAAACATCTCAATCTGCATTCTCTTTATACAGAATTAACAATTTGAGAATGGAATATATGTCCCAACTAATACATTATTGTGAAATAACGATGGTACTAAAGACTCTTTAAATCCTTGAAAATTTGAAATTGATCTCAAGTGACTTCCTAAATAGAATGGAAATTTTTGAGTAAATATAAACTATTTTAAATATCTTATCATTTTGAAACTTATTAATATAAAATTCTTCAATGCATAAATGCCTGCTATATAATATCCTTTTCCAATGTCCACAGTCATTGTTATCCCAAGAATTTGAGATGCCACTCCATTTTATCAATGAACCCTGGCAGTGGATGGACAATAGCTATTGCTACCCAGATGGTAAACTGTTAGCATGTAAAAGACAGATGAAAATGAATATTAAAAGTGACAGAAATCAAATATTCACCTGGGATTCTTTCATGCACCTACTTTTCCTCTAATGTTGCACTTAGGAATAACACAAAGATACAGTCTTTTTGTAAAGGGTATTTATTTTTAAAGGATTTTTTCAATTAACAAGTATTTATTTTCTCTAAAATATACTTATTTCACTTTCGGAAATAGTTCCCAACCTCAAAAATACTCAAACACTCCAGAGACTGTAGAATATACCGTATTACACATTAATTACAATAGTACGTCCAAGGAAATAAAAAGAAGAAATAAAAATAGATTTGTGCAAGAAGAAAATTATTTGACTCAAAGTATGACAAAAATCTGATTGAGAAATAGATAGAAATTTTCAGATTTACAAAACAATTACCCAAAGATGGCATTATAAATATTTGAAATATATGTTATCACTAGAATGTGATTCAACAGAAAGACAAAAGAAAGTCTTAAATATGTGTCATTTCACCTTTGTAGTAGAGAGCAAGGGCCATGTCTTTTAATTTTAATTTTTAAATAGAAATAATCTCTTTATCAAAGTTTGAGGACTGCTGATTTCATTAATGTCAGAACTCCCCCTACTATATATTTTTTAATCTTCAGCATGCCTTTTCATGTTATATGTTTCTAGAAGGGCCATATCTTTGTCCTTTATACCTGACACAATGCTAATAGGTATAATAGAGACTAGATCCATAAATATTTGTTGAATTGAATTATAATCTCATAGCATCAAAGATAAAAGGCACTTTGAATATCATGTACATCATCAGCTTCATTTTACAGATATGGATACTGAGGCCTACTTAGTTTTAGTGAATTAACCATAGAAGATTATTGGATGTAGAATAGAAAACCATCCCGGGATCTCTGTTAAGAGCTGGAAGATATTCTAGAGACCATCAAATCCAATTTCCTTATTCTGAAAATGAGAACATTGGAGCCCAGAAGGAATGTTTATTTGTCAAAGGTGACACAGATAAAATCAGAGGTGGGATTTGAATATAAGTTCTTTGAATCCAGAGTCAGTATTCTTTCCATTATAACGTAATGCCTTGGAGGCCATCTTATCTAATCAGTTAAGATTAAACAGATGTATTGACTGGTTTAGGATAGTGTTAGATCTGAGTATCCTTAAAGGGTAGAAGCATTAGCTAACAGTCAGCTGATGTCAAGAATAGGACACAGAAGTTGTCAATTATCACAACTCTAACTAATTAACTGGGTGATATAGAATAAATCTCTATTTCTCTTGTTCTCAGCTTCACTAGATGTAAAACTAAAGATAAACTCTGAGGTCTCTTCCAGTTCTCAAAGTCTGATTCCATAAGACTCTGGGAAGACAAACAGGAATATCAAAAGGGGAAAATTAATATTTAATATGATATGAAGGGTTGCAAGTTACTAAGGACAAAACTAAGATCACACTGGTAATAAATACAGGAGACAGAATTTGGATCCAGACCCCATGAATCTAAATCCAATATGTTTTATATTATGCTGGAATATGGGGTATTTTAGTCGGGTATTGCCTTTACTATATGTGTATAAGCTTTTGATTCAGTGATTTTAGAAGCAGAAACAGCAGAATAAATTAGAGATCAGAGTCCCACAATATGTTGTTTGGAAGAGACGCCCTTGAAACAGAAAGACATATATAGAGTTAAAATAAAGGGCTGAAGCAGAAGCCAATATGCTTCAGCCAAAATAAAATTAAAAAAAAAAAAAAGCAATCATGATTTCAGACAATGCAAAAGCAAAAATAGATCTAATTAAAAGAGAAAAATCAGGGAAATTATTATGGTCAAAGATTCCAGTACACAATGAAGTGATGTCAGGGCAGCTAGGTGGCAGGTGGTGCAGTGGATAGAGCGCCAGCCTTGAAGTCAGGAGGACCTGATTTCAAATATGATCTCAGACACTTAACATTCCCTAGCTGTGTGGCCCTGGGTAAGTCACTTAACCTCAATTGCCTCAGCAAAAAGGAAAAAAAAATAAAAAAAACACAATGAAGTGATGTCAAAATTTTTTATAGCTTCTCTGATAAAGGCATTATTTCTCAAATATATATTGATTATAAAACTAAGTCAAATATATAGTCACTCCACAACTGAAAAATGGCTTAAGCATATACAAATTTCAGAAGAAATCAAAGCAATCTATAATCAAAGATAACAATTCTAAAATACTGTTGATTAGATAAATGAAAATTAAAACAACTCTGAGATATCACCTCACACCTATCAGAAATGCCAACTGATGAAGAAGATGAGGTTAAAAACAGGTAAGCTACTGAATTGCTAAGGGAGTAGTCAACCATTCTGGAGAATAATTAGAAATCATGACCAAAGGGCTATAAAACTATGAATACTCTTTGATAAAGAAATATTAAGTTTGTATCTGAAAGAGATAAAATAAAAGGAGAAAGGACTTAATTTGTATAAAAATAAGTATTTCTTTTTTTGTGGAAAAAATTGGAATTTGAGAGGATTTTTATTAACTGGGGAATAGCTAAACAAGTTTTGGCCTATGATTGTGATGAAGCACAATTAGGCTACAAGAAATTCTGAGGGTGGTTTCAGGAAAAAAAAAAAAAAAGACATGGCAAGAATTATATGGACTGATGCAAAGTGAAGTGAGAAGAACGAGTAGATCACTGTACTTAGTAACAGCAATAGTCTAATGATGATCAACTGTGAAAGACTTGCCTAGTCTGATTAATACAGTGATGCAATACAACTCCCGAAAGAGTTATGAAGAAAAAAAATGCTTTCTCCAGAGAGAGAACTGATGAATTTTGAGGGCAAATTGAAGCAAAATTTTGTTATTTTTGATACATTTTTCTTACTCTGAAAGTATGGTTAATATGGAAGTATGTTTTGTGTTATTTGATAAGTATTATTGTTATAACATTACTTGTCCTTTTAATGGCTGAAGAAAAGAGTTAGAGAAAGGGAAAGAATTTGAAAATCAAAATTTAAAAATAAAAGAATGCTAATAAATAAATAATAAATTGAGATGTTTTAAAAAGATATTATATAGAGTTATTTCAATGGGTTAGTCACTTTATAAATATTCCATTTGATCCTCATAAGATGCTATAATTATTCCTGTTCTTACAGATAAAGAAACTGAGGCAAACAGAGGTTAAATAACTTGCTTCAAAACACAGAGTTAGGAAATGTCTGCGATAAAATTTGAATTCATACTTACTGACTCCAGGCCTGGCACTTCATCCTGTGCACCATCAGCAATGGATATAAGAAGATTTCTTAACTTAAAACTTTTATTTAAATATCAGCTATTATTATGTAATGGTCTAGAAAATATTCTTGAGATTAGGGTGATATAATAAATTATTCTTGAATCAAATCATAAAAATATACAATTATTTTCTGTTTTAAGATATATATATATATATATATATATATATATATATATAAATTGTATTGTCTCTCTTTGGTCTAATCTCTTATCTCTCTGCTACATCTTCCACATACTTGTTAATTTGAAAGTCATAGGTTCATATTATTGTAATTGGTCTCTGAGCTTATTCTTTCTCTTCACTAATTCATCCTCCACTCAATTGTGAAAAATAAAACTTTCTAAAGTATAATTCTGACCACGTCATTTCTCTCTACAAGAAGCTTCAACAGCTTCTTTCAATGTTTAACAAGTGGCTCTGGCTGGGAGGAGGAAAGAAAAATATATGCATGTATATATTTGTATATGTAAATGTATGTACATGTGTGTATACATATTTATGTTACATATATACATTTTAACATTTAATATGCATTATTAATATATTCTCCATCACTTTTTTAAGTCCAATCAACAATAAAAAATAAAACAAATCAAGATGTGATTTGTAGCATTTGTTGATATCTGAGGGGTGAATGTTCATACAAAAAATTTAACAATCTGTTCTCCTGACCCTGTTGAAGCTGACCTCAGCATATTCCATTCCTAACACCTCCTGCCTCAGATTCAGAATATCTTGCTTTCTGCAAGGTTAACCTCAAATTCTACAGTAAACACAAAGTATTTCCTGTATGTTTCCTAATCTTGCTAGACGTTAGTGTCTCCCCTATCAACTATTTAGTATTTAGTAGAATACTAATATTGATTTACCTGAGTAGATTTGATATTCTTCACCCAAGAATGTAAACTTTTTGAAGGTAGAGACTTTATAAAAAAAATCTCCAGCTCCTAACTCAGTTATGCACATAATATGCATTGTAAAGGTTTAATAAATGTTTATTAAAGGAATAAATGGTTTCATGAGAAAAGGTGCTTAAGGCAACAACAAAGTCATAAACTTTCCAACCTAAATGATTTATTGAAATTTGTCCCAAATGAAGATCATTTCAGTTCATTAGATTATTAGCATTAAATATTTAGAATCCCAAGAAGACCAAATTTTATAGCATAAAGAACTATCAATCACAATTTATTAAATGTCTATTATGTAACAGACATAGCTGTTGTTGTCTTTATTCTCAAAGAAGACCATGGCATCGGGGAGGTGATCAGGAAAATGACGAGTGTGACGTATGCTGAAGCCAGTATACAGGAATACAGGCTCAGGAGAACAGATTTTTAAATTTTCTGTGTGAACATTTTCCCCTCAGAAATCAACAAATGCTCCAAATCAGGGCTTGATTTATTTTATTTCTTGTTGATTATCTGTACTTTAAAAAAGTGATGGAGGATATGTTAATCATGCATATTAAACTCTAAAGTAAGTGAGGGAGAGCTGTGCAAAGTTACCAGCCTCACTTTCTCCTCTGGAGCCATCTGGGTCCAGCGGCAAGAGGAGGATCAGAATAACTGTCATTTCCATATCTACTCAATTACATTTAGCTATTCAAAAAATAAAGCTGAATAGCATTTAAATGTAATTTCATGAAAGTCCTGAGACATATTTAAAATTCCCATGTTTTAGACCAGATTTTTTGAATCCCTAAGGATTTCTAAGGTCAGCAGCTCACCCTTCATAATTCAGGTTAGCTGTTTTCTGTTTCTGGGTCCCTTTAACCTCATTAGGCACTTTGAGGGTTAAATGGGTCATCTCTGTAGGCAAACTTTGGATCAGAAGAAGTAGAGATGAGACCACTGAAAGTCCAGTCATTGAGTGAAGACCTTGTCTTTTTATTTTATTATTTTATTTTTTATTATTATTGCTGAGGCAATTAGGGTTAAGTGACTTGCCCAGGGCCACACAGCTGGGACGTGTTAATTGCCTGAGATCAGTTTTGAATTCAGGTCCTCCTGATTTCAGGGCTGATGCTCTACCCACTGCACCACCTAGCTGCCTTGATCTTGTCCTTTTTTAAACTACTGTTTTTAACTAGTCTCAGTTTGACTGTGGCAATGCCCAACTCATTCTGGGAATACAAAAAAAGAGGCAAGTTACCTTCCCTGTCCTCAAGAAGCTTTCAATCTATTGAGGGAAAACATGTAAATATATACAAAGCAAAGTATATAGAGATTAAAAGGGAAATAATCAATGGAAGGAAGGCACTGTAATTAAGAGGGGTTGGATGATGGAAAATGTTCCAGGCATGGAGGACAGCCAGAGAAAGTGCATCGAGTCTAGAGCTGGAATATCTTCTTCGTGGAATAGACAGGAGGCCAGAGTTATTGGATTACAGAGTTGATGTTGGGGACTAAGAAGGAACATGACTGGAAAGGTAGAAAGGGGCTAGTTTTGAAGGGCTTAGAATGTGAAACAGAACATTCTGTATTTGATCCTAGAGACAACAGGGAACAACTGGAGTTTACTGAGGGGAGATGGTGGCAGGGTGACATAATCTGACCTGTGCTTTAAAAAAATTACTTTAGTGACCGAATAGAAGATAGATTCACTAGAATTTAGCTTATTTATCAAGAGAAAACACACTCCTGGCTAAAGTTCAGATCTTTGAGGTCAAGCTAAAAATGACCTCTTTTCTGGAGTTACTTTGGAGTTTGGGGCATATAGACTATGAATGCCACTTGTTATATGCTGACTTAACAGCTGCATTCATGGACATGGATTTTATTTCCAGAGTTATCCTTTCATGGAAGCCAGCATTAGGTGAAAACATAAAATGGAAAATCTGTAGAAATAGCTGAATTTCCAGGAGTTTTAAGACATGAATTAAACTTGGCTTTGGCCCAATACCGTGACTTCCGCTCAGCTTTTCAAACTATTTTTAACTGTTATAAAATACAGTGCACTGAGAAGCAATGTTGCAAGTGAGGGTCCGCTCAAAATACTCAAAGAAGTGCTAGACATGCCATCTGGAAAATCCAAGGGGCAAAATGAAAAGAAATATCTGAAAGAGAATAGAAAGGTTGAAAACTGACCTGGAAGATCCAGAAAGAGAATGAATGAATGGCCACTGGATCTGGAATAAGGTAATTTTCATGGAGGAAAAAAAAGTTTATTAATCAAACACATGAAAGAGAAAGAGAGGAGAAAGGGAGAAACCTTATGTAATACGTACCCTCACGGGATCCCCATGCATCTATGGGAATATATATTTATATTACCCAATGTTTTATAAATTGTTATAAAATTTTAAAGTATTTTAAAATAATTGCTAATTTATGATGTTTGGATGCTGGCCTAGATATAAAGAAAAAAGGCTTAATTTTTATTGTCTCCTTTGTTATATTTTGTGGTACAAAGTCTCCTTGGTACATATTAAAACATCTTTCTGTATAACTGTCAATAAGTTATTAGGAGCAGACCTCTTTAATGACATTCCATTGTTCTATGAATTCCTTTTCACCTCCCTCCCCTTTCTGTTTAGGCACTGGTAGAAGCAAATAGCTAAGCTTTGCATCATGATCCCAAGGTTAAAAGCCTTGGAAGCTTTCAAGCTAAAGATAGGCTCCTGACTCTTGTATTTTTTTAAAAAAAATCCTCATTTCTTGATTTTTAGGACTTGGTAAAAATCTAGATTTCCTGCAAAGCTTTATCAAATGCATAAATAGGGGAAAGGAGGTAAGATCATGTCTTTATCCTTCTTCAAGCCTCTCTCCCCATTTTGGGGATAGATTTGATTTTATTTTCATAAATGCCTCATTGCCATTGTGCTAGAGTATAATCATGATTTTGGAAATTGATTAGTGGCAAAATATAAAAAGTGAAATATCCTTTTAAATTGACAGCATTTTGAGACAATACTTAAGAGTAGTGAACATGGAGACAGGAAGAACTGAGTTCAAATTCTACCTTAGATATTGTGAAATCTTGAAAAAGTTGCTTAACCTTTTCCTGCTTCAATTTCCTAAGCCATAAAATAGACAAAATAATAGCAACTACCTGCCAAGACTATTAAGATAAAATGAGGTATTTGTAAAATCCTATGTTGATCTTAATATGTTATATAAATGATAGCTATTTAAAGATATGAAACCTAATTCACTGGACGTATATGTATACATAAAAATACATCCATAGATATTTGTGTTTTTTTAATTCCCCCACTATACTCCTTAGTTAATTTTAATTGTCTTTGATAATATGTGACAGTTCAAATATTAAATTATGAGAGATGTACAGAGAACAAAATCAGTACTAATTGGAGGACTTACATCTGCTTTTTTACAGCTAAGGACACCTTTTCATGTCATTTTAAAGAAACATGTAAAATAATTTAATCAAACTTTATACTAAGCTCAAAAATCAATGAAATATTTATAAAGTGCCTACTATATACCAGACACTGTGTTAAGCATCTGAGATTACAATGACATGTAAATGACAGTTCCTATTCTCAGGATGTTCACAATCTACTGTGGAAACATGCAAATAATGATGCACAAAATTGAAAGTAAGCTACTAAGAAGTCACTAGAATTAGGGAAAGAGGGTTTGAGGAAAATTTCCTGTAAAAAGGTTTTTTTTTTTGTTTGTTTGTTTTTTTTCTGGAACTAGGAAAAATAATCAAAAATTTAGGAGGTAAAGATGAGGAAAGAGATAATTTTATGGGGGAAAGACCTTGAAAATACTTGGAGTTGAGAGATGAAATGTCTTATTTGAGGAACAACAAGGAGGATCTGTTACCAGATTATAGAGTACATAGCAGAGAGGAGCAAATAATCAAAATATTGGAAATGAGCATGGGGAACAGGTTATTAATGGCTTTGAACACCAAACAGAGGGATTTTATATTTGGACCTGGAGGTTATAAGGAGATGTTTATTTCTTTATTTTAATTTTCAATAGTATTTTATTTTTCAAATCCATAAGATAGTTTTCACTGTTCATTTTTATAAGACTTTGTGCTCTAAGTTGTTTTCCTCTCCTCTCCTTCTTTCCCCTGCCCAAGAAAACAAGTAATCTGAAATAGGCTAAATATGTGCAATTCTTTTAGACATATTTCCATATATGCCATGTTGTGCAGGAAAATCACACCACGAGAAAGAAAATAAAAAAAACCAAAAAATGAAAATATCGTGCTTTGATCCATATTCAGTCTCCATAATTCTCTCTTTGGATTCAGATGGCATTTTCGATCCCAAGTCTATTGGAACTGCTTTGAATCACCACATTATTGAGAAAGACCAAATCCATTATAGTTAGTTGATCATTACATGATCTTGTAGTTTCTGTGCATGTATTTTTTTTTTTTGTTCTGCTCACTTCACTCAGTATTAGTTCATGCAGGTCTTTCCAGCTTTTCTGAAATCAGCCTGCTCATTTTTTATAGAACAATAATACTCTATTAAATTCATATACCATAACTTATTTAGTCATTCTCCAACTGATGGGCATCTATTCAGTTTCCAGTTTTTTGCCACTACAAAAAGGGCTGCCACAAACATTTTTTGCACATGTGGGGCCCTTTTCCTCCTTAAAGATCTCTTTGGGATATAGGCCCAGTATCAAAGGGTATGTACAGTTTGATAACTTTTTGAGCGTAGTTCTAAATTGCTCTCCAGAATGGTGGGATGCGTTCACAGTTCCACCAACAATGTATCAGTGTCCCAATTTTTCTGTATCCTTTCCAGTATTTATCATTATCTTTTCCTGTCATCTTAGCCAATTAGATAGGTGTGAAGTGGTACCTCAGAGTTATCTTAATTTGCATTTCTCTGATCAACAGTGAATTTAATTTCTTCATCTGAAAAATTGTATTTCTCAATTAGGAAATGGCTTGTATTCTTATAAATTTGAGTCAGATCTCTATACGTTTTAGAAATAAGGCCTTTATCAAAAACACTAGCTGTAAATTTTTTTCCAGTTTTCTGCTTCCTTTCTAATCTTGGCTATATTTGGTTTTGTTTGTGCAAAGCCTTGTTAATTTAATGTAGTCAAAATTGTCCATCTTGCTTTTTATAATGTTTTCTAATTCTTCTTTGGCCATAAATTCCTAGGGAAGAGTTTATTGAGTTTGTGTGTGTGTGTGTGTGTGTGTGTGTGTGTGTGTGTGTGTTGTGTATATGTGTGGTGGTTTGGGGTGTGACATCATCAGACTTGTACTTTAGGATGAGCATTTTGACAGCTGGAGGATTACTGAAATATGGTTTTTGGTAGGAAGAACAACCAGCAGACTATTTCAATAGTCCAAGTGTGTGGTTGTACTTGAAATCAAGACCTACATAGGACAATTGTAATACCAGAGGAGAGAAGTGGATGAGAGAGATGTTACAAAGGCAATATTTCCAGACCTTGTCCACAGATTATATATCAGGGATGAGAAAGAGTCAGGAATTAAGGATGTTACCTAGGTAGTGAGCCTGAGTGACTAGGAAGATGACTGTGTCCTCAATACTAATAAAAAACTGAGGGAAAGGGAAGGATTTAACAGATAATGAGCTCTTTTCTGTTCGTTTTTGTTTGTTTTTAACATGTTAAGTTTATTATATTATTAATATATAATATAATTATTATATTATTATATATTAACAAGTAATATATTTACTTATAATCTAATTCAAGATGTCCAAAAAGGATTTAGAAATGTGAGACTGGAGATCAGTAGAGAGGATTGTATAATTACACTTGAAATCATCACTGTAGAGATGAAAATCGTATACATGTAAACTGAAGAAATCACTAAGTGAAATGGAAGTGGAACCAGGACACAGACCTAAGGCTCACTCAAGGTTAGCAGGTGTGACCTCAGTAAAAGTCTAACAGAGAAGATTGAGGTTTGTGATAAGATAGAAAGGAGAACTAGGTCAGAATAATTTTTTGAAAGTCTAGAGAGAAGACTGTATCAAGGAGAAGAGAGTAATCAACAGTGTCAAAGGCTGCAGAGATGTCAAGAAGGATGTTATAGAACAATAATATTCCATTTTGATAAAAACAAAAAAAGGTTCAATTAAGAGTTCATTAATAATTCTGGAGAGAGTAGTTTCAGTTGAATGATGAAGCCAGAAGTCAGAATGTATAGAGTTGAGGAGAGTGAGAAGGAAAAAAAAAGCAGAGGCATCTATTGTAAAAGTCCTTCTCTTGAAGGTTAACTACAATACTGGAAAAGAGATGTGGAGTGATAGCTAGCAGGGATTAATAAAGCAAATGTTGCCAGTTTCTTTTACTATTTTATTTATTTATTTAATATTTTCCCCACTTACATTGAAAACAAAAAAAAATACATTTGTTTTTAAAATTGTTGAGTTCATGATCTGAAAAGGACGCATTTACTATTTCTGACTTTCTGCATTTGATTTTGAGGTTTTTATGCCCTAACACATGGTCAATTTTTGTATAGGTTTCATGGACTGCTGAGAAAAAAGTAAAGTCCCTACTGTCTCATTCAACTTTCTCCATAGAGCTATCATACCTAACTTTTCTAACAATTGGTTTATCTCCCTAGTTTCTTTCTTGTTTATTTTGTAGTTTGATTTATCTAATTCTGAGAGAGCAAGGTTGAGATCCCCCACTAGTATCATTTGGCTGTCTATTTCTTCTTACATCTCTCTTAATTTCTCCCCTAGGAATTTGTGTGCTATTGCACTTGGTGTGTATATATTTAATATAGATATTGCTACATTATCTATGGTACCCTTTAATAAAATATAGTTTCCTTCCTTATCTCTTTTGATTAGATCTATCTTGGCTTTTACTTGATCTGAGATAAGGATTGCTACCCCTGCTTTTTTTTGTTCACCTGAAGCATAATATTTTCTGCTCCAGCCGTTTACCTTCATCCTATATATGTCACTATGTTTTAGATGTGTTTCTTGCAATATAAGGCCAGGAGAAAATAAACCAAAAGTTAATTGGAAATTAAATAATCTAATCCTGAAGAATGAATGGGTGAAAGAGCAAATCATAGACACAATCAATAATTTCATCCAGGAGAATGACAATAAGGAGACAATATACCAAAATTTGTGGGATACGGCTAAAGCGGTTATAAGGGGAAATTTTATATCTCTAGATGCTTACTTGCATAAAATAGGGAAAGAAAAGATCAACGAATTGGGCTTATTATTAAAAAAAAACTAGTAAAAGAACAAATTAAAAACCCTCAATTAAATACCAAATTGGAAATTCTAAAAGTTAAAGGAGAAATTAATAAAATTGAAAGTAAGAAAACTATTGAATTAATAAATAAAACTAAGAGTTGGTTCTATGAAAAAACTAACAAAATAGATAAGTCTTTAGTTAATTTGATAAGCAAAAGGAAAGAGGAAAATCAAATTGTTAGTCTCAAGAATGATAAGGGAGAACTTTCCTCCAATGAAGAGGAAATTAGAGCAATAATTAGGAGTTACTTTGCTCACCTTTATGCCAGTAAGTTTGATAATCTAAATGAGATAGAGGAATATCTACAAAAATATAGATTGCCCAGGTTAACAGAAGAGGATATAAATTATTTAAATAGCCCCATATCAGAAAAAGAAATAGAACAAGCTATTAACCAACTCCCTAAGAAAAAATCTCCAGGGCCAGATGGATTTACAGGTGAAGTCTACCAAACATTCAAAGAACAATTAATTCCAATACTACACAAACTATTTGAGAAAATAGGGACAGAAGGTATATTGCCAGAATCCTTCTATGAGACCGATATGGTGCTGATAGTTAAACCAGGTAGGGTGAAAACAGAGAAAGAAAACTATAGACCAATTTCCCTAATGAATATTGATGCAAAATTTTTAAATAAGATATTAGCAATGAGATTGCAGAAAGTCATCCCCAGGATAGTACCAAGGAGGATTTATACCAGGGATGCAGGGCTGGTTCAGTATTAGGAAAACTATCAGCATAATTAATTATATTAATAACCAAACTAACAAAAACCATATGATTATCTCAATAGATGCAGAAAAAGCCTTTGATAAAATCAACACCCTTTCCTATTAAAAACACTAGAGAGTATAGGAATAAATGGGCTTTTCCTTAAAATGATCAGTAGCATCTATTTAAAACCATCAGCAAGCATCATATGTAATGGAGACAAACTAAGACCATTCCCAATAAGATCAGGAGTGAAACAAGGCTGCCCACTGTCACCATTACTATTTAATATTGTATTAGAAATGTTAGCTTTAGCAATAAGAGAAGAAAAAGAGATAAAAGGAATCAGAGTAGGTAATGAAGAAACCAAATTATCACTCTTTGCAGATGACATGATGGTATAATTAGAGAACCCTAGAGACTCAACTAAAAAAAACTACTAGAAACAATTCACAACTTTAGCAAAGTGGCAGGATTCAAAATTAATCCACATAAATCATCAGCAATTTTATATATTACCAACAAAGTTCAGCAGCAAGAGATACAAAAAAAAATTCCATTCCAAATAGCAGATGATAGGATAAAATATTTGGGAATCTATCTGCCAAGGAAAAGTTAGAAACTATATGAACTAAATTACAAAACACTTTCCACACAAATAAAATCAGACCTAATCAATTGGAAAAATATTAAGTGCTCATGGGTAGGCAGAGCGAACATAATAAAAATGACAATAGTACCCAAACTAATCTACTTATTTAGTGCCATACCAATCAAACTCCCAAGAAATTATTTTACATATCTAGAAAAAATAGTAGCAAAGTTCATTTGGAAGAACAAAAGGTCAAGGATTTCAAGGGGATTAATGAAAAAAAGGCAGATGAAGGTGGCCTTGCTGTACCAGATCTAAAACTATATTATAAAGCAGCGGTTATCAAAACCGTTTGGTACTGGCTAAGAAATAGAGCAGTGGATCAGTGACACAGGATAGGATACCAGGACAATTTAGGCAACAACCTTAACAATCTAGTATTCGATAAACCCAAAGACCCCAGATTTTGGGATAAATACTATTCGGCAAAAACTGTTGGGAAAATTGGAAACTAGTGTGGAAGAAATTAGGGCTTGACCCATACCTAACACCACATACCAAGATAAGATCTAAATGGGTTCATGATCTAGATATAAAGAGGAACTTTGTAAGCAAGTTAGAGGAATGTAATATAGTTTATCTCTCAGACCTGTGGAGATGGAATAAATTTATGTCCAAAGAAGACCTGGAAGTCCTAATTGAACACCAGATGGATAATTTTGATTATATTAAGTTCAAAAGTTTCTGTACAAACAAAACAAAGGCAGACAAGATTAGGAGGGAAGCATCTGATAAAGGCCTTATTTCTAAAATATATAGAGAATTGTCTCATATATATAAGAATTCAAGCCACTCTTCAATAGATAAGTGGTCAAGGGATATGAACAGACAATTTTCAGATGATGAAATTAAAACCATCTCTAGTCATATGAAAAGTTGCTCCAAATCCCTATTGATCAGAGAAATGCAAATTAAGACAACTCTGAGGTACCACTACACACCTGTCAGATTGGCTAAAATGACAGGAAAAGATAACGATGAATGTTGGAGGGGATGTGGGAAAGCCGGTACACTTATACATTGTTGGTGGAACTGTGAACGGATCCAACCATTCTGGAGAGCAATTTGGAGCTATGCTCAAAAAGTTGTCAAACTGTGCCTACCCTTTGACCCAGCAGTGTTTCTACTGGGCCTATATCCCAAAGAGATCTTAGAGGAGGGAAAGGGACCCTCTTGTGCAAGAATGTTTGTGGCAGCCCTTTTTGTAGTGGCTAGAAACTGGAAACTGAAGGGATGCCCATCAATTGGAGAGTGGCTGAATAAATTATGGTATATGAATGTTATGGAATATTATTGCTCTGTAAGAAACGACCAGCAGGACGATTTCAGAGAGGCCTGGAGGGACTTGCATGAACTGATTCTGAGTGAAAGGAGCAGAACCAGGAGATCATCATACACAACAACAACAGTATTACATGATGATCAATTCTGATGGACATAGCTCTCTGCAACAAACAATTGTCTCAAACCAGTTCCAATTGTTCACTGAAGAAAACCATATACACCCAGAGAGAGGGAAATGAAATATGGACCACAACATAACATTTTCATGATCTCTATTGACATTTGCTTGCATTGTCTTGCCTTTCTCTGATTTTTTTTTTCTTCTAGATAGGATTTTTCTTGCATAACTTCTCAAGCATTTCAACATTATTAACATGTAGTGGACTTCCTGCCATCTAGGGGAGGAGAGGGGACTGGAGGTAAAATTTGTAATGGAAAGCTTTGTAAAGATCAATGTTGGGGAACTACCTATACATATGTTATACAAATAAAAAGCTTTAATAAAAAAATAAAATTGTTGAGTTCTAGGTTCTCTCCCTTATCCCCATCAACAATTAAGAAACCACTTATGAAGTTATGCAAAATATTTCCATAAAAATCATTGTGAAAATAAAAATCCTCAAGAAAAATTAAGTTTAAAAGAGAGAGACAGAGACAGAGAGAGAGAGACAGAGAGACTCAGAGAGAGAGAGAGAGAGAGAGAGAGAGAGAGAGAGAGAGAGAGAGAATGCTTCAGTCTGTATTCAATCAATTTCTTCTCTGGATATGGATAGGATTTTTCATCATAAAACCTTTAGAATAGTCATGGATGAGTGTACTACTGAGAATAACAAAATCATTCCCAGTTGTCATCCCAGAACATTACTATTACTTTGTATACAGTATAGTTTGCTTGAGTTCATGGAGGACTTTCCAGTTTTTTTTTTTCCTGAGAGCATCCTGCTCATCATTTCTTAAAGAACAATAATATTCCATCATAAGCATACACTATGGTTTATTTTATTCTTCTATACATAATACCACATTTATCATGCTGCATAAGAAAAATCAGATCAAAAATGAAAAAAAATGAGAAAAAACATAAATCAAGGAAACAACAACAAAAAAGGTAAATACTATGTTGAGAGGCACATTCAGTCCCCACAGTCCTCTTTCTGGATGCAGTTAGCTCTATCACAAGTCTATTGGAACTGGCCTGAATCACCTCATTGTTGAAAATAGCCATATCCGTCAGAATTGATCATAGCATAATCTTATTGCTGCTGTGTACAATGTTCTCTTGGTTCTACTCACTTCACTCAGCATCAGTTCATGCAAGTCTCTCCAAGCCTTTCTGAAATCATTTCTTTTCTTCTTCTTCTTCTTTTTTTTTATTAAAAGCTTTTTATTTACAAAACATATGAGTGATTTTTCTACATTGACCTTTGGAAAACTTTTTTTTTTGTTCCAAGCTTTTCCCCTCCTTCCCCCCACCCCTCATCCCTAGATGACAGGTAATCTAACACATGCTAAGTGTGTTAAATTATATGACAAATTGATCATTTCTTACAGAACAATAATATTCCAAAACATTCATATACCATAATTTATTTAGCTATTCCTCAACTGAGGGGCATTCATTCAATTTCCAATTCTTTGCCACTACAAAAAAAGCTGCTATAAGCATTTTTGCACATGTAGGTCCTTTTCTTTTTTTATGATCTCTTTGGGATACAGGCCCAGTAGAGACAGTGCTGGATCAAAGAGTATGCACAGTTTGAGAAATAAAGCCTTATCAGGGAAATTTTCTAAGAAATTCTTTTTACAATTACTATTGCTAACTATAGTTTTTTGCTTCTGACCATTCCCTTCCCTAATATATTCTCTATTTTATCACACTTCCCCTCTTCCCATATCCTATTTCTCTCCTATTTTCTTACAAGGTAAGATAGATTTCTTTAACCTCTATTGAGTGTATATGTTATACCCTCTTTGAGCCAATTCTGATGAGATAAAGTTTTACTCTTTCCCCTTTTCCTCCCCTTTTCCCCCTTCACTGTAAAGGCTTTTCCTTGCCTTTTGTTATGAAATATAATTTGCACCATTCCACTTCTCCTTTTCCTTTCTCCTAGAACATTCCTCTCTCACCCCTCAATTTCATCATTAAAAAAAATTATTCCTTCATATTCAACTCACACCCATATCCTCTGTCTATATATACTTCTAATTGCCATAATAATGCGAAAGTTCTGATGAGTTACAAGTATCATTCTGCCATATAAAAATGTAAGCAGATAAACCTTATTAAATAGGTCCTTCATGATATCACTGCTCTGATTACGTCCTTGTATTCCTCCAGAGTCCTATATTTGAAAATCATATTTTCCATTTAACTCTAGTCTTTTCATTACAAATGTTTGAAAATCCTCTAGTTCACTGAATGACCTGTGAAACATTTTTTCTCTGAAGGATTATACTCAATTTTGCTGGGTAGATGGTTCTTAGTTATAATTCTAGTTTCATTATTATCTGGAATATCATATTGCAAGCCCTCTTGACCTTTAATGTAGAAGCTGCTAAATCTTGTGTGATCCTGATTATGGCTCCATTATACTTGAATTTCTTTTTTGGATGCTTGCAATATTTTCTTCTTGATGTGAGAGTTCCAAATTTGGCTATAATATTCCTGGGTGTTTGAATTTTGGGATCTTTCAATAGGTGATTGGTGGATTCTTTCAATTTCTATTTTATCCTCTGGTTCTAGAATATCAGGACAGTTTTCCTTGATAATTTCTTGAAAGATGATAGTCAGGCTTTTATTTTATCATAACTTTCATGTAGATCAATAATTTTTAAATTCTCTTTTCTGGATCTATTTTCCATGCCAGTTGTTTTTTCCAATGAGATATTTCACTTCTTCTGCTTTAAATTTTTCTTTGTTTTGCTTTATTCTATCTTTATTTCTCATAAAATCAGTAGCTTCCATTTGCTCAATTCTATTTTTAATGAATTATTTTCCTTAGTGATCTTTTGTACCTCCTTTCCCAAGTGGACAGTTTTTCATTTTAAGACATTTTTTTCTCATTAGCTTTTTGCATTTCCTTTTGCACTACTCTTAATTCTTTTCCTTATTTTTCCCCTCTCTCTCAACTTGAGTTTCAGAATTCCTTTTGAGCTCTTCCTTAGCCTTGCCCCAATTCTTATTTTTCTTGGAGGCTTTGGATATAGGAGTTTTGACTCTGTTTTCATCTTCTGAGTGGGTATTTTGATCTTTTTTGTCACAAATAATAACTTTCAATGGTCAGAAACTTTTTTTGTTGTCTACTCATTTTCCTAGCCTATTTCATGGTTTTCAACTCTATGTTAAAAGTAGGGCTCTGTTTCCAGAGTTAAGTGTGCATTGTCTCAAGTTCCATGGATTTTATGCAGCTGTTTTCAGAGCTCCTTCTAGGAAACTGAGCACAAGCACTCTTTTCTGCCCTGGAGTTGTTAGGAGTGTCCCCACTCCACTGTAGCTGTAAGATCTAGTGTGCTAAATCCTGAGTTGCTTATGCTCAGGTCCCAAAGTTGGGACTGGGGCTGCACTGGTGGAGCCTGCATTGGGACTGCACACTGGGTTCCCACTTCATTGCTATAGACTCTCTCCACTGATCTTCCAAGTCCTTCTTGGTGTTCTCAGGTCCAGAGATCCAGAAGCCTCCAGCACTGCTGCTGATTCAGAGTCCTGTCTCACTGAGGCTGGGAACAGGACAGGACTGTGCTGGTGCAGCCCACATTAGGATAACATGCTGGGCTCCCACCCTGGTATCACAGGCCTTTTCCACCTTCTTTCCTAGTTCTTTTTGGTGTTTCTGAGTTGAGAGGTCTGGAAGCCACAGTACTGCCGCTCATTCAGAGGTTGGACTGGGCTTGGATTTCGGTCAAGGCTGGGACCAGCACTGGATCTGCATAATGGAATCACATCCTGATGTCACAGACCTTTTCTGCCAATCTTCTAAATTGCCTTCAGCTGGAAAACATCTGCTCTGTCTTTTTGGGTGTTCTGGTGTCCTAAAACTTGTTTATTCTCCTTATTTAAAGGAATATGGAACAGTTTGGCGAAGAGGTTGTGTGAGTTTTGTCTTTATTCCATTTTGGTTCTGTCTCAATGCCAGGTTTTTTGTTTGTTTTTGTTTCTTTGAGAATGGGAAAAACAATCAGGAATGTAAATTGTTTTATCATCATCATCATCATCATCATCATCATCATCATCATCATCATCATCCTAGGTCAACTACTGGAGCTTCATTTTTAGAGCCATTTAAAAGGGAGAGACTAAGTAATACCATTACTAGGCTCCAAAGAAATCAAAGAAAGAAAGAAATTTTGTACATAAACACACACAAGTGGCAAAACACTGGAAGATAAGAGGGTGCCCGTGAATCAGGACATGACTAAAGAGATTTTGGTAGATGAAGGTAAAGAAATCCCATTATGCTTAAGAAATGCCAGAGGGATTCATATAAATTAATATAGAGTTGAGTAAGTAGAATGAAGAAGTATTTAAAGAACCTAAACAATAACAACCATCAAAACAAACAGCTTTGAAAGACTTTAAAAACTCTGATAGATGCTACAATTAACCATAATTCCAGACTACTACCTACCTACAGAGATAGATGAAGAACTAAATAGTCAAAATGAGATGAACACATGCATTTTATTTATATACATGAAGAGAGACAACGTGAGAATTTGTTTTGCTTGACTATTCTATTTCATACAAGGGTTTCATTTTTCTTTCTTTTTTTCCAATGGGGATAGGGTGCATAAAAGTGAAAGTAAGAGAAAAATAAATGCTTGGTAGTTGAAAAAATTAAGTTTAATTAAAAAATAAAGAAAAATAACTAACGTCAAAGAAGTTAGAGAATGATTTTCTCATTTTGAAATTAAACCAGAGTCAGTTCAAAGGAATTGAGGTTGTGAACTAATAAAAGGTTGGTACAGAAGTATCAAAATTGAAAGCATCTCACTGTGTATGTCTGTCTTTGCTTCTATCTGTCCTGTCTCTTTAATAGTCACCAAGTTTAATTAATTCTCATATAAAGCTAATTTTGGTCTCCTTCCTTGACTTTTTCATGGTGCAGACACTGTTTTTCTCACTCCAGTGATAGGAACTTTTTTTTTGAAGCAGTCATTTCCATTTTCTGTATATTGTAAATTCTGAGGAAATTCTTTATAACAGAGACAAAAGTTTACTTCCCTGTAACTTCTATTAACTGATTCTGGTCCTGCTTTCTATAGATAGATAGCATACTATCTAATTCACCAGCAGACTCTAGCCCTTCAAATACTTGAAAGACGATTATGTCCGTATTCTACCATCTGATGGCAAAAAGTAAAGAATTAAAGTCTCTTGATGAGGGTGAAAGAAGAGAGTGTAAAAGCTGGCTTGATGCTTAGAATAAAACAAAAATAAAATCTTGGCAACTGGTCACATCCCTTCCTGTAAAATAGAGGGAGAATAAATGGAAACAGTGTCAAATTTTATATTCTTAAGCTCAAAGATCACTTCAGATGGCAGCTACAGTCATGGAATTTTTTTTTTTAAAATCCTTTTCCTTGGAAAGTCATGGCAAATCTGGACAGCACACTTAAAAGCAGAGAAGTCACCCTTCTGACAAAAGTCAGTATAGTCAAAGCTATGGTTTTTCCAGAAACAACATATGATTATGAGAGTTGAACTATAAGGACAACAGAGTATTGCAGAATTTATGCTTTCACATCATAGTGCTGGAGAAGACTTTTTTTTTCTTTCTCTCTTTTTTTTTTATTAAAGCTTTTTTATTTATAAAACATATGCCTGGGTAATTTATCAACATTGATCTTTGCAAAACATTTTGTTACAAATTTTCCCTTTTTCTTTTTTTTAATTTTATTTGCATAACATATGTGTGGGTAATTCTTCAACAATAACCCTTACATAGCTTCCTGTTACAAATTTTTCCCCCCAACTCCCCACCCCTCCCCTAGATGGCAGGATATCCACTACATGTTAATTGTGTTAAAATATTGGCAAATCGAATATATGTATACATATTTTCAAACTTATCATTGTTGGGCAAGAAAAATCTTATCTACACAAACGATATATCAGATAAAGGAAACACAATGTAAGAAAACATCAGTCAAGGAGTATGAGAATGTTATGTTGTGGTCCACATTTCACATCCCTCTCTCTGGGTGTATATGGCTTTCTTCAGTGAACATTTGGAGGTGGTTTGAAACATATCATTGTTGAAGAGAGCCATGTCCATCAGAATTAATTGTCATATAGTACTGTTGTTGCCATGTATAATGATCTCCTGGTTCTGCTCATTTCACTCAGCATCAGTTCATGTAAGTCTCTCCAAGCCTCTCTGAAATCATCTTGCTGGTCATTTCTTACAGAACAATAATATTCCATAATATTCATATACCATAATTTATTCAGCCATTCTCCAATTAAAGGGCATCTATTCAATTTCCAGTTTCTAGCCACTACAAAAAGGGCTGCCACAAACATTCTTGCGCATGTGGGGCCGTTTCCTTCCTTTATGATTTCTTTGGGATATAAGCCCAATAGAAATGCTGCTGGGTCAAAGGGTATGCACAGTTTGATAACTTTTTGAGCATAGCTCCAAATTGTTCTCCAGAATGGCTGTATCCGTTCACAGCTCCACCAACAATGCATCAGTGTCCCAGCCCTCCCACATTCCCTCCAACATTCATCATTAACTTTTTCTGGAGAAGACTTTTGAGAGTCCCTTGAACACCAAGGAGATCAAATCAATCAATACTTAAAGAAATGAAGTCAGGCCATTTGCTGGAAGGTCAAATACTGAAGCTGAAATTTAAATACTTTGGCTGCATAATGGCAAGATGGGACTCATTGGAAAAGATCCTAATATTGGGAAAGATTGAAAAAAAGGAAAAGGGACAGCAGAGAATGAAATGGTTAGATAGTGTCATGGACACAATGAACATGAAATTGAACACACTTAAGAGATAGTGGAACACAAAAGGTCCTGGTATGCCATGGTTTATGGGTTATAAAGAGTAGGACACCATTGAATGACTGAACAACACAAGAAAATGTTCATATTAAATCTCTTTTGTAGGCTGAATGTTACCAGTTTGTTCAACCACTGTCCTCTCTATCTTCAGTAGCTCCCTTAGATAGTTGTTAGTTTGGTAATATCTCTCTCAAAATGTGGTTACAGAGAAGAATAAGACCTATCAGATAGGGAGAATACAAAGGGAATTACCATCTCTTACATTCTGAATAACCTAATCCTATTAATTTAAGCTTAGATTGTATTCAACTTGCAATCAAATCACAGTCATATATGGCTGGCAGTCAACTAAAAACTCTGTCTTTTATCTTACCAATTGTCATTTAAGCCACATCTCCTTCTTACTAAACTTGTGAACTTTTTTGCTCTTAGATTTGGACTTTACACTCATTCTTACATTTCATATTATATTCAACATATTATTTATAGTTTGTCAAGATCTTTTTGGATTCTCATTCTATAATGCAACCTATTTAATGATTTCTTCCAAATTTGTGACATAGATTTAATAAGCATATCCTTATTATCTTCATTTAGTATTTTGATAAAATATGTTTAACAGAATAGTCACAGACAGGATTTTATGTCTTAGATTAATGTCATTACAGACTGCTTTAAGAATTGAGTCAAAGAGGGGCAGCTAGGTGGTGCAGTGGATAGAGCACCAGCCTTGAAGTCAGGAGGACCTGAGTTCAAATCTGGTCTCAGACACGTAAGAGCTGTGTGACCCTGGGCAAGTCACTTAACCCCAATTGCCTCAGCAGAAAAAAAAAAATTGAATCAAAGAAAGATTAAAGGAATGGATGGAAATAATTATAAAGTGCTTACTATGTGCTAATTACTGGGGCTACAATAAAAAAGATTGGAAACTCAAGGAGTTCACATTCTTATAGAGGGAGTCAACTGATATATTAGGTGTAAGTAGACTCACTCATCAAAAGTCTTTTAAAATGATCATTTCAATGGACTAATAAGTCATAGAATTGTATTACTATCTTGCATTTCTCCATCTTCTTCATAAAAAGACAATGTCATAGATTTTGTGAAACATTTTATTAAAATTCTGTTATATTATGCAATCAGATACTATTCTTGTTGCCACCTTCCCCCAAAGAGATTAGTATGACATAGCTTGGTCTTGGTAATAAATGCTATAAATGCTTCAATTTTTAAATGCTTACAAGCCATCTTATTTAGGATTAATGCCAGCCTCAGAGATGTTTAGTTTGTGAAATTAATTTTCTCAATAATAACTTAAGTAATATTTGTTTGTTTCAAGTCTTTCAACAAATTCTCCCATTTTTCATTATAGTTAAGAAATCATAAAGAAGTATATAATGGCACTTCCTAGCTGTGTGACCCTGGGCAAGTCATTTAATTCCAATTGCCTCAGCAAAAAAAAAGTATATAATGGAATATGGGAATTATTTTATTCTAAATGATATTATATTTTAATATAATATAATCCTAATATATTAAATTGTATTCTATTTATATTATTCTAAAATATATTACTACTTTGTGTTTAATTTTTCTGGACCCAATACCTTGAATTCTCATCTTAACGATATTTTTTCTATCTTTCTCAGTCTGAAGAAAGAGAAGATAAAATGAAACAGACCTCCACATAACCAAGTGGTAGGTCTATTAATTTCTTGTTTTTTTCCTGCTTTGAATTCAGCTAATAATTTTTTTTTACTGCTGTTAACATTTTCAAAAGCCTCTATTCATTCTACATATTAGATATATCATTCAAGTCTATGTCATTCTTTTGAATTTTTCCAAGTTCTTTTCTTTTGCTGATATCTGTGGTAGGAGAATTCTGTATTAAATAACATTCATTGTGTCTTTGTTTCCTATTTTCTCTGTAATCAGGATTAGTCAAGACAATATGTATAGTATAGTGAATGTGGCATTAGTTTTTAGATTTGGTGGACCTGGGCTTGAATAACCAGAACTGTTATTTACGACCTGTATGGCCTTGGGCAACCTCTCTAAACTTCAGTTTATCTGTAAAGTAAGAGAATTATTCCAAATGAATGGGATGTACAATTCATATCTTGATCTATGATCCTCTGAATACTGCAAATTGTTAAATCCACTTGTATAAACTCATTAAGGCACTCAACTGCCTAAGTTCATATGCTAGTCTCAGTAATGTTTCTCTAAGGAGGTCTGATAGAATTAGATAAGCATTTGGCTATGCTCTTTATGTGAGAAGGAGAGAGGATCTTAGAGATAGATCCTAGAGAGATGCTCCGGGAGAATGCAAAATAAGAAGTAAGACATACTATATAAAAAAGTTATTTTCAGTACAACTGATACCCTCTTATGTTGCTTCTTTACCTATATAGATAATTTTTGGTAATCTAGTAGAATTAAATTTACTTGAAGTCGGACTCATTTTTGTACTTGTATCCCTAGTTTATAGCAGAATACATGGAATATAATAGGCACTTAATGTATTTTTCTTTATTGATGAATTTTTTTGAAAGTTATATGAGCAGAATTCAATCTTTAGCAAATTTTACTAAGCTAATTATTTGGCCTCCTGTGAGGCAATGCATCTCTGTTTTCTGAGGAATACACTGGTTTAAATTTGGAGCTTTCTGGGTTTCCTGAAAATATTTTTTTCATCTATAGCATCTCATAAAGTCTCTCCACTAACTTTCCCATTCTCATGGAAGAATTATCTACACTAATAATTCTAGATTCATATAATTAGTTGAATATTGGTGCAAAAGTAGGAGAACACAGAATTCAATTTTCTCTCTCTCCCCATCCATAGTTCTTACTTTTAGTGCTCTTTACCAAATCACTCTTAGATTAATTTGAACAACCCAGCCCAGATATCTTACAGGAACATCAGTGACAAAAAAGGAAAAGTGAGGAAGAAATAGAGGAGTCCCTGCAAAACTTAAAATTCAGTGGGAAATGCTAAAACGAGTAGGAGATATTCTATTTAGGCACTAAGACAGAGAGGATACTAAAAGGGTGGACATGTCCTATGTTGGTCTGAATTAGAAAAGAGAATACTTTGAACAGGATCAAAATGAAATATTTTATAGAACCTAAGAGGCCGCTATATCTGAGAAGGGAAGGCTACGGGTCCTGAGTATGTAAAAGATGTTTCAAAATCAAATAGAAGTTGTGATATAGAAGTGCTTTTTGAGCTACATATACTGTTTTTTAGGTCAAATGACCTTTCCATGGAGACCACCTGTTAGAAAGAGTTCATGCTCTGAGGAAGCTAGTATGCTCCATTTTAGGAAAGAATTACAGAAATCAGCAAAGGAGCTGAGCTGTATGTGAAGCTACAATAGAGCTGGAGGCTGAGCCATAGAGGTTGACTATAAAGAGAGACAGGACAAAGCAAACTGTGACACCTGGAAAGAGAAAAAAAAAAGTATACATATATAGCCAAAAAAACTCAGACAAATAGATATTAGTGGGAAGTACCTATGAGGTAAAGCAAATCTTATACCTTATTTTTTTAAACCCTTCACATAGTAATATGACAACTTAGGTTCTAAGAGTCTCTGGGAAGAAATAGGTCATTAACAAGAGCTTTATCCTTTGTTTTTAATTCCCTTTAATTCCCTATGTCCCTAAATTTTAATCACAACTATTATAAAAATGCTTGTAAGAGAAGCTGGTGGTTACATTTGATAAAATACTAAACAATGATGTTCCTAACCTAACTTGGAGGGATCAATGAGTCAGTAATGAAGGAACCCCAAAGTTTCTTATACACATGTTGTTCTTACTAATCATCATCATCATCAAATCATCATCATCATCATCTTCTTAATTCTGTTCTAATATCAGTATTAGATAAAGTTCTTAGTCTAGTAAACAGAACACTTTTTTTCTAGACAGAGCACATGCATGCAAATCTTCAACTCTGCTACTTAGAACCTGTGATACCTTTGGCAAAACACTTTAATTCTTGGTCTCCACTTCCTCATTTGTAAAAGTAGAGTTTTGGACTAAATGACCTTTGATTTTCTTTCTACTTCTAGATATAAGATCTTATAAAGTCTTTAATGGCTTTGGAATATGTTGTTATAATTAAAATATTCCTTCATCTTTGATATTTAATGAATTATTACACAATTGGATAAAATGATAATGATGGTGGTTATCATTAGTGTCATACAATAGACAAAATATTAACAACACCAATAATAATAATAAATTAATAATTGTCTATATTATGGTTTTTCAATTACAAAAAACCTAAAGCTAAGAGCCAAGAGATTTGAGTTCCAATCTTCCTCAGTAGTTACCCTGTCTCTAATTAGTTGTAAGATTTTTAGGTGAGTCTTCCTCACGTGTAAAATACATGATCGGACTAAATAATCTCTAAGCTTTTGTACAACGCTAAAATTCTATGATGCTATTGTTTCAAAATTCAATCCACTGTGCTGAGGATCAGTTTTAAAAATTATATCATCCAAACACTGGCTTCCACAAAAATCATTACATTGTTTCATGAAAGTTGAAGCCCATAAGGATATTAAAGGGAAACAACCATTCAGTTTCAAACATCTAGCTGAGTCCAGAATAATCCATCTGTCAACTTGGGAGGTCCCAGCAGAACAAGCCAAACCAGGGGTCTCTTAAATAATTCAATCATGGATGACCATTATCCTTTATTAGCAACTGAAATTCACTGATCCACACATTATGGATTTGTCAGCTGATATCCACAGAGACCCCAATGCAGTTTTGCATGCCAGATGCTAAGTCTGGTCTAGAAAGACAACTTCCTTCTGTCTAACCTTTAGATTTCCTAGAAAGGGTTCAAAAGATTGAGGTTTCTCTGGGGCTTTTCAGTCCTTTAACAACTAGGAGTAGTTTTAGACTTCTAATGAGATGAAACATGTAAACTATTTTGCCAACAGTTGTATTAGTATTATTTAGATCTCTTAAAATTATAAAAAAGATGACCATATTAAAATCATTCCATAATTAGACATTTATCTAGGATAGGATATGTTTTTTGTGGTTAATGATGTACCTTTGACCTTTATTTTGTGCCATTAAAATATTTCATCTGTTATGCCCATCTAGTTAATATCAATACTTTTCTAGCAATTCCATATGGCTATGGATCATGGAAAGCAGCTTGCTATAGTGGAAAGAGATCTAAACTTGGAATCACATGAGATTTTAATTCAAATCCTATACACTTTTGTCATTATAACTTATGCTAAGGTGGGAGACATTGAAAAGAATTGAATAATTCCACTCCCCTAACAGTAAGTGATAAAATGTAAGGGAAGAACTTTGCCAAAGTGGGAATTCATCTCAATTCTATAAATCAATCAAAGGCAATCCAACAAAGTGTGAAAAGGTCTTGATCACTTTAGAAATCTTTGATGAGCTATTAGGCAAATTAGATGACTGTATAGGAAATATGTTCTGACTAAGGAAAATTGATTCTGCCCCCCTGAGTTCTATAAAATAGCAAACCAGAGGAAAAAAAAAAACAGGTATAGAGATTCCAACAAACAATTAATGAAAGGTAGCATTCCAGCTTATCTTTCAGGGAGAATAACCAGTCTTTGGTATTGGGATGTTCCCATACCTGACCACCTTGCAGGAGATTCTAACACAGTATGTCAGAGGACCTTATGTATTTCCATTGGCATTCTAGTAACATTTGTGGAACAGGGGCAGTCATGTCTTTATCAGGAGCCAAAGATCAGCTATATTTAGATTCATGGTTCCTGAAGTAAACCAGCAAAGAAGGTACGCCACCCATAAGAAGAACTTTTAAATTAAAACTTAAAGAGAAGAAAAGGACTCCCATGGAACTGGGGGCTATAAATCATCCCTTAAGTTCACTTTTTCCTGGACTTCGGATACATTGGTCATATAGTCTGTCAAAGAATATTGGAAGGATGTTTTATGTCAAATGTTCTTATTAAGGCAGTGAGGTGGTATAGTGGATAGAGTGCTGGCTGGGTCTGAAGTCAGCAAGACCTGAGTTCAAATTTGCCATCAGACACTTATTAGCTGTGTGACCCTAAGCAAGTCACTTAACTCCTGTTTGCCTCAATTTCTTCATCTGTAAAATAAGAATAATAATAGCATCTACCTCTCAGAGTTGTTGTGAAGGTCAAATGAAATGATATGAAGTACTTAGCATAGTACCTGGGATAGAGTAAGTGTTGAGTAATGTTGGTTATTATTGTTGTTGTTTTCATTAATTTATTACATCACATTAAAAATATTGCCTTTCTAAAAGTTGATTTACTCTGAATGATTCAAATGATAACATACCCATAATTATAATGGAAAGAGTGAAGAGCACAGGTGAAGGCTCATGATATAGCATCAGAAAAACAATCCCACCTCCTCAGTGCCTCAGGTTACTATTATAACACTTAAAGGATATAGTAATCACATTCTAGATACCCAATTCCATTAGTATCAGGAAGAATAGGCATAGTTGCCTCACACTAACTTATGGAACATTTAGAGGATATATCCAATAACTTTTGGGTATCCCAGTTTTCGCATCTACAAAACGAAAGGGCTAAACTACTATCCAATTTTGACCAAGTAATTTTCTCTAGCACAAATCTGACCATGTGGCTTCATTATTCATCCTACTCTAGTGGCTCTTTATTGTCACTAGGATAAAATACAAATTTCTCTATTTATCTTTTTGGCCTCTACACAATCTGGACACATCCTATATTTCTGGTCTCTTCAGACAAGAAGACATTCTCTTTCTTCCACACTCTGTGATGCTATCAAACTGGTATTCTCTTTTTTCATCATGTACAATAATGCTACTTTCTCTGGGCATTTGCATTATCTCCCCCCCCATGTTCAAAATACTCTTTGCTTTATAGAGTCCTTCTCTTTCTTCAAGATGTAGCTCAATCATTATACATAAAATTATCCTGATTCAATCAAATGATAGTATCTTCCATTTCAAACTACTATTTATTCATAAAATTTGAATATATTTTTATGTATTAAATTTATACTTAGGCAATATGTTACTTGTCTCCTTCATTAGAATTCATTTGATTATGGATTATTTTAATATTTATACTTATATACCTATCACCTAGTATAGTACCTAGCATCTGACACATAAAAGCTATTCAATAAATATTTGTTGATTCATTAATTGACCAGATAAATATTAATCTGTCTTTCATCCCTGATTCTAATGCCTTTAGATCAGAAAAAAATGCAAAATGATAGGTTTTTGGAAGGCTGAAGTATATTAACAATAATAACTAAAAGTATAATCAAGGATATTCAGTACAGATTGAAAAAGGTGGCATAGTTATGTAGAAAAAATGCAGGATAACAGGTTTAGAACTTAAGTATTGCATTATTAATGAAATAATTAAAAAAAAAAGAAGTGCAGCTTTCCTTGCAGTCCTTTGCATTAAAAGAATGGGGCTGCATAATATGTAAAAAAATGCAAATAAGAATCACTTGAGATGATAACATCATAGCAATAGCTAACATTTATATCACACATTAAAATTTACCAATACAAATTATAATGTATTTACATACATTTTCTCACTTATCCCTCATAACAGACCTGTGAAGGAAGTGTTTTTGTTATCTGCATTTTATAGGTGAGGAAACTGAGATTCAGAGAGGTTAAATGACTTGTTCAAGATTAGAGAGCTACTAATTTTTTTTTTCTTTTTGATCTGATTTTTCTTGTGTAGCATAATAATTGTATTATGTATAAGTGTAGATGAATTGCACATGTTTAACATGTTTAACATATAATGGATTACTTTTCATTTGTGGGGTGGTGAAAAGGGAGAAAAAAACTTGGAACACAAAGTTTTACAAGGGTGAATGTTGAAAATCATCTATGCATATGTTTTGAAAATAAAAAAAAACTTTAAATAAAAGATTGAATAAATGTCACTGTCAGCATAAAAAAAGATTACAGAATTAGTAAGCAAGCATTGGAACTGTAATTTAAACAGGTTCTCATCATTATTGTGAGTGGAGTGCCAATATTGTTTGTTCATTTTTTGAATTCACCAAAGTAAAAGAGTAAATAAATATTTTCTTATTAATTTCATGTAATTTGTGGAGCAAATAGATTATAAAAATAGAATTTTATAGCTGGCTAATCTCTCATTTTTGCTTAGGTGGATCTGAAAAACTCTGTAAAAAAAGAAAACTAGATCCCAGCAACTAGGACCCAGCACAGAGTACATAGGTCAGTTTCAGAACAGCATCTTGATAACAAAAATGGTGAACATTTCTAGAACTCTTTCTAGAACACAGAAATGTTGTGTGTGTGTGTGTGTGTGTGTGTGTGTACAGGTCTCTGAAAAGGTCTTCCAGAAACTAGGAACTGTAAGTTACCCTTTTACTACATGCTTTTTCTTGAACCCAGATCATTGATTAGGTTTGATGGCATAGAATGTATAACTAGCAATTGTTTCTGTTCTGGTCAGAAACTCTGAGGATCTTTTCCCTCTTCATTGATTCTTTTATGAAGGAAAAGTATGTCATCTTTTACTCCAGTTCTTTTCTTGCCTATACCTACTAAATAGGTGCTGCCTCAGACAAACTGAGATTTGGGAAAGGTCTGAGCTTAAAAAGGTCAATGTTGCCTGCTACATCCCTGGCTGTTTCTAGTCATTCTGATCTGTCCTGCCACTGGGCTCTGCTGATTCTGCAGGAAAGAGTGGGCCTGATGACATTGCACAGATCTACCTGACTTAAATCCAATTCACCTGCAAGTCATGACGTCATCCTTCTTAAATCATTCATCCTCTTCAAGAAGAAGAATGGACAACAACAATAATTCTTGAACCCGCCTTTCCCTGGGCTGTGTATGTTAGCCGATAGCCTTTTACAGAATCTTGGGGGGATGATTTGCGTTAAATGTTCCTATAGAGGCAGAGTTGATAGTGCTCTGGGTCTATATATGAATGTATGCACTCATGTAGGTAGGTGACACTTCACAACCAGCACCACATATATAATTGAGCAGACTCAATGAAGCAGACAATTTCATGGGAAAGTACCTGTAATATGGATATGAGAAGATTATAAAATACATGGAAATTGTAGGATATTTTTGAACAGAAAGTAGCCCCTGACAAATAGATAGCTAGATAATAAAAAAAGGTTTTCTTTGTTTCATGCTCATTGGAAGTTTTTTACTAGTGAAATGGCCTATAACGATTAGCCTATAAAAAATAAAAAAAATAAAAAAACCCAACACTTTGAGTCAGTCTATTCTCTTCTCAGACTTGGTGGATTCTCTACTTAACTGAACACAGTCTCCATGAACAAAAGAGGAAACCAGGGAAAGTCTTGTCAACCCCGGGAACTGAAGCAGAATCAGAACCAGAACTATCAGCATTTATCTTTGCCTTGTATTCAAGAACTATATGTTTGCAAGGTAAATACAACTTTTTTTTATGACCCTTTAGTTGTTCTGGGATGGTCATTTACACCATCCTGATAATTGAGGTTAGTTTGTGCCTGCCAACCACAGCATATGAGGATAAATAGGGTTTTCAAAGAGAAAGTTGACTCAGTGAATTGGTCTGAAGTTCTCCAAATGGAGCTGCAGAAGTCTTCTTCATAGTCTTGCTATAATTCTAACATATGGTAGGGAGTGATGCTAGGGAAAAAATGATTGGGACTTCTTATTTATTTCCTAATTAATTCAGCCTTACTTATCTTCTCCCCAAATCTCTCTTTAGATAATGATAATTTGCAAAGGCACCTATTTGTTCAGAGATGAAGTGTGATGCTAATGTAAGATAATACTGATGATAAAAATAAAACTCTTAGCCAGATGCTGTGTATACTTTGCTGGGATCTTTGGAGAAATAAGATCCAAATTAAAACTGGGAGATGGGGGAGAGGGAATTAACATAGCTTCCTCAAATCAAAGGAAACAATAGACTGGCTTTTAAATAACAACAACAAAACACTGGAAATTTACATCCACGTGGGGATGAAATTTAAACCCAATAGAGCAAACCATAGAGCCTGAGTATTCCCAATTGACTTTTGGGATTAAGTGGAGTCACTCCACAGACTCTATCTATGAAGCTCCTGACTTTTGATCTCTCACTGCCAGTACAGTCCCCTTGATATGAGTTAGCTTCTATAGCAAATGCCACTCATCATTTCAAATGAACATCTGCTGTCTACTAGATCAGGGATGTGATGTCTCATTCATTTATTTAATCAAACAATCAATCCATCAATTGACATGTGTTATATTTCTACAATGTGCCAGGTACTGAGCTAGGTGCTTAGGATTCAAAGACACAAATGAAACAGTTCCTGTCATTAACAATCTTATGCTACATTAGGAAAGAAAATGGACATATAGAGGAATACTAAAAATAAACCATATACATACAGAAATATACATTTATACCCACACATATCTATCCACATCCATCCATATATACAGACATGTTTATATATATACATTTCTCTCTCTCTCTATATATATATATGTATATATGAAGAGAGACAGAGAGAGAGAGAGAAAGACAGAATCATAGAGACAGACAGAAAAAGACACACAGAGACAGAGAGAGACACACATA